>JZKD02S2278408.1:279840-322884 GCA_000966675.3 Picea glauca | reverse complement strand
TTGTAGGGCCCATTAACCCTGCATCTAAAAAGAAAAAGTATATACTTGTATGCACTGACTATGTGACTAAATGGGTTGAAGCAAAAGCTTTACCAGCTGCAAGTGAACAATCAATAGTAGACTTCCTTTTTAATGATATTTTTACTAGATTTGGTGTACCTTGAGAAGTTGTGATTGATTAGAGAACTTAATTTACCTCTCATCTAGTCAAATCTATTACAGAACAGTACCAAATCAAACAAAGGAAATCTACACTATACCACCCATAGGAAAATGGACAAGTAGAATCTACCAACAAAGTTATTGAGTCCATTCTTACCAAAACAATACATCTACACTACAAGGATTGGGCTGAGAGATTATTAGAATCCTTATGGGCTTATAGAATCACCTGGAGGAATACAACAGGACATACACCCTATGAGTTGGTGTATGGGAAGCAGGTGCTTCTTCCCATAGAATTCCAGATCAAAACCTTCAGGACTGTAGTACAAGTTGGCATGAACTTGGATGAAGCCCAACAACAAAGACTCTTTCATCTTAATGAGTTGGATGAAATCAGGGAGGAAGCACTTCAAAGAACCACTCTCATTCAAGAGAATAGAACAAAATGGCATGATAAGTATCTCAAAAAGAAAAAATTTCAACAAGGAGATTGGGCCCTGTTGTATGACAGTAGATTCAAGAACTTCAAAGGTAAGTTAACTACTCGTTGGATGGGACCTTACGAAATTGACATTGTTTACAATAATGGTTCAATCAGGATAAAGACAATTGATGAACAATAGGCACCACTACTTGTGAATGGTCACTGGTTGCGAGTCTACAACAAACCCCTATCAAAAGAGGAATTCCTGACTCGTATACTACAGAATTTAGATATGCAGATGATCAGTAAGGAAGGAGACCCTCATACTGATCCACATTGATTGAATTGTTTACTCAAAATTTTTGTACATAGGTGTGTATCGAGTTTTGTTAATAAGCTGAAGGTAACAAGAGATTTTTACCTCCTTTTGTTTTACTTTCGCAATTTTTTTTAAGTAAATTTATATAATTTTTTTTATCCTTCACAAACTTGCTAAACATCTGTTTGTAGGCATCAACAATATTTTGTTCTGCTTCAGTACCAAAAATCCTGTTCTAGTCCGGTACCGGCAGTCTGGTACCAGTCCAGTACTAGAAGTTTGTCCTTATACAATACTATCAAGACACATTACCTAATTGACAAAGCATGCTACACATATTTCAAAATCTTATGTCATGCAACAACTACTTAAGATGGAACCAAGAATCCCAATGCAACATCAAATGACATCCCTTGTGAAGCAATAATTTATTTTGGTTATGTTGACAACTAAAGGGAAGTATCTTTAATTTCTTTTGGTTATGTTGCTAGCTAAAAGGAATTATTTTAATTTCTTTTGGTTCTGTTTCTAGCTAAAAAGAAGTATTTTAATTTTGTTTGGTTATGTTTCTTAAAATAAAAATTAAAAAAGAGGGACACAATCTTTACCTATGATTGCTCAAAGAACCATAATCTGCTTCAAAGACTAGAAGTTTCCTTTATCCAGTATTTCAACATGATTTAAGGGAAAAAATATATTAGCCTACAAGTAACTGTCTCACCCTAACCAGACTTCAATAGTATTCATTGGATTATCTTACTAAAGAGTAACATATGAGTATATGAACACTCTCTACCATGGGCACACTAGGAAATTTTTTATGGAAGAGGATGTACCAGTACTTGAAGGAAACTTTAGGTCATTCTCTTATGGACAAATTCAGACAAAATTATACATCTGGATCACTCTAAAGAAATAATGTGCATAAAAAGTTTATTTTTCCTTCAGACAAATCTTTAAAAGACATTCAAAGAATAGCATATACCTTCCAACCCAATACCATCCCACCCTGTAAAAAGGTTTTCAGATGAGCCTCCCTTGTCATCATGCAAAGCACTCTTTAATAAAAAACAAAATAGGTGACTATGGACAAGAAGCCTCTGATGGAAAAAGGGTTTAAGAGACTAACCTGTCGGGATATTGAACAGGTCTGCTGGAAGCGGGTACCGATATGTGGTATGACTAGGAAAACCCATCAGGGTACTGAACAAGCCTATTAGCAATGGGGCATTCTACCTGGGGAATGCATCTCTCACTAATTATCACAACTACCCCACCGGAGTACTGAACAGACTTGCTGGCAGTGAGTTTTGGTTGAGAAATGTCTCATCTATACCTGTCTGATTGAAAAATTCACTTTTGTCATCTAAAAAAGAGAAAAGGTCATTATTGGAATTCATGAGATACAAAATGCAGATTAATAAGAAACATAATTACTTCAAGAAAATGTCCATTTGATAATTACCCTAAGTCAACTTACCAGTTTGACATCTAAAGCCTACATTACCTAAGAAGGAAACTTCTTAAGAGTGGAGCCCTAACTAGGGAGTCTAATCTACTTATACTGTGAAGTTTATCTATAACATCTAATGATAGTAAATCTTTGAAGCAAGTTAGGTTGGATCTGTTCTTCTGGAAAATATATAAAAATTCCCTTGTTTCACTGCTGAATGCTACCATTATCAATAATCCATCAAAAGAAAGGCAATTTCAATTTTTAGGCATGAGATCATATGTTGGGTGATAAATGTACTTTTGAAATTTGATTGGTTTCTTTTGCTATTATCATTTTTTCTCCATTATGATATAGAATGTTGAATCTTCTTGTATACAGATATGCAACATCTTTGGCATGGGGGAAGGTCAAAGAGCTCCTTTAGAACTCTTTTTCAGACTCACATCTCACCTTCAGAAACCAGCATGATCACACTACAACCCTGCAGAACCAAATACAAAAGAAGATAAGCACATAATAAAAGAAGTACAAGAAATTCTCGTACCAATATTTCACAAAACTTCAATCTAAAAGGATGAATTCTAACAATCTACAAGAAGTCGCACATGCTATGGGTATTGATCATACAAAGGTAAAAGCAAAGGTAACAAGGTATTTATTTTCCTCTGCTCATAAAACTACAATAGGTATGAAAATATATACTAGATCTTATGACATTAGTATTAAAACCATGCACCTATCCCTCATACCCATATGCCTCAACTTAATCAATCCTCTCATAAGTGCTGGAAAAAGGTTAAGGGAAAAATTACATCAAAGGATGAATATGAAGCATGTCTAGTAATGATAGGCCACGAATGTACTTCGTCCTTAAGCAAATCACAAACTTATCTTGTGTCATGAACCATGATCCAGCATCAAATTCACCACTCAAAATTCGAATCACCTATCCCAAAATGATGATTTGACACCCAATGTCTTTTCCTCATCATTACAGTAATGGGTAGAAATGAAATGGCTTATCTGGGTGGCGAAGCCATACAGATAAGCCTCACCTAGTCTTAAATTTTCCTTACAACATCCTTACTTAAACTTACCATTCACATTATCGACGCCATCACCATATTTGCCTTGTTGTTACCTTTCTCCAGTTCCGAGCCTACTCCTCTCTGGTACCAAACCCTTACCCTCATCAATTGACTAAACCCTTGTGCTACAACCCGATCCTTTTCTCACAACTTATAAAGATGGTCGTCAGTAGACATGAACCAGTCTTCCAAATTTATAGAGAGACTGAGGAGTTCCAACTATGTCGAGAGAAGTATGCTAGATCGGGATGGATGCCATTTCTGGAAAAATTTATAGGCTGGCATGAGAATATATCTCACGAATCTATTCAGGGTTACGATGGAGAGATTGCGCATATAGGAAATATACAACTGACAATCAATGAAGCAACCTTAAGGGAGGTCACGAGATTACCTAACAGAGGAGCCAAATACTTCAAAGGTGTAGGAATCAACAAGGAGATGTGCCAACGATTTTTGAAAGAATACCATCAGCACCTTGACTGGAAAAAGGGGATCCCTAGGAACTATATCAAGGAAGAGTATCATCCAATGATTACTAGTCTTCAATGATTCGTCACTTGTGAGGGCAGGTATGTTGTGACCCTCATATATCATCTTAGCCTTCTATTACACTTTGAAGAAGGCCCTAAAATTCATTTCCCATATTTTGTATGGATGAGTTTGAACAAAATGGTAAGAGGTGTTAAATCCCTATCCAAAACTGAGAAGACTAGCATTTACCATCAAGGTCTCATTAAAATTTTAGTTTTACATGAACTTAGGAATTAGAGGATTAGTTGGAAAACCTTATCACTCAACACCATCCCACAGAAAATAAACTTGTGGAGGAAGCCGAGCATGCTCCAAAGAAAAATAAGGAACTTCGAAAGAAAAAGGGCAAGAAGGATAAGGCAACTCCATCATCATCTAGGGCAGTGAGCCAACACAAAAAATCTAGTACACAAGCAGGGTCCTCTTCCACAGCCAATAAGACTTTAAAAAGTCCCAAATCAAAAGGTAAAACCAAATTAGTATAGGAGACTTCAACAGTGGAACTTGAGGACAAGGGCCATCAGACAAAAACTATGAAAAAAGGGAAGCATAGCTCATAAAATAAAAGTAAACAGTCTATAACACAGTCCCCTCTCACCATTTCACAAATAGAAAAGAAGAAAAGGAAGCCTGTGAGCAGCCCTAATCTAGTACCTCCTTGTAAAAGAACCATGAGGAGCATGGAAAAGAAGGGAAAAACAATTATCATTCCTCATACACAGGAAGATCCAATCGATCTTACCTCTCCTTCTGAAGACTTATCAGTCCAAGATGACATCCCTAGTTTGACCAAGGAACAAGCCACTATTACTTTATGTGGAATGAGGGAGGAAGTCAAGGAAAGAGAATGCATCCAGCCAGTAATGATGCATTCAAAAAATACCTTAACAAAAGAACAAATGAAGAAAAAGATTGGGGAACTGCAAAAACAAAATCAGGAACTCAAACAAGAAGTAAAGGAATGCCAACTATTGGATAGGTATATCAAAAAGCAGAATGAGCAATTGAAAGCAACCAACCAACAACTTCAAGATGACCATGAAGAGACTTCTAAAAATATCTAGAAGGTACTACGACGCCTACAATACGTTAGGGTCATAAAAAGGGATCTAAAAGAAGAGGCCTCAACCATCAACATCATTGATCCACCGAAGTAAAAAATGCAGTCTCAAGTTTTGAAAAAAAAAATGGGTTTGTTTTCAGTTGCATGAGGACATGCAATGATCTTGGCATGGGGGAATGTTGAGACCCTAAATTGACATCATCACTACCCTATTATACTCCTCATCTATACCTTTTTGGCTTACTTAAGCTTGGGTGAATGACAAGAACACTACCATTAGCCATTGATAAGGTCATAAGGTAAAGTATGGTTAATTCATGCATTTTTGTGGTTTATTGAGGTATGAAATCAAATGTTTGATGTACTAAAGCTTCAATTTTCCATGTATAATCTTTGACCTCTAGATAAATCCAGCCTTCCTGTACCAGCTCAACTATTTGGTACTTGTGCACCAAGACTACCACTATCTGAATCCGGTACCAAGCGCATCCAGTACTGAATCTCACCTGTTGTGATCCAGTACCAATGGCTTTGGGCTATCGTGATCTGGTACCACCATTTGTGCACTGTCGTGATATGGTACCATCTACCTGTCATGATCTGGTACCAATATAGAGATCCAAATGTACCAATTTTATCTCTAGATCATACCCAAGACAACTGTTGGATGTTTATTTTCTTTGGCAATGCTATGTTGGAATAGTTTGTTGATTGCCTTATCCTCATGCACTTCGTGTCATGAGGATGAAGCTAAAATATGTAACCGAATAATTAAATTTAACAATTGACTGATTTGCAAATCATTTCACCTCCTTGTGTTTCATGACTAAGACTATTTAAATAGTTGTGGCAAGGATGGTGGAGAAGAGTGGAGAGAGTTAGCATATTACAGCATGTGAAGCAACGTGTTATATTGTAGAACATATTCTGAGTGAATATTAATAGAAGGACGTCATTTATCTCCATGTCTTGATTGTATATGATTGAATGTGAGTTGAGTTATTAGCATAAGTTTGATTCTACGTTTTGAAATTTGAGTGAGAGTAATGTGTGGGTTGAAAGAAAGCTTACTGTAGACTCCATTCGCTGACCTGTTGAAGCGACAAGGGCCCACCGCCCAAAAAAAATCAGCACCTTCGTAGATTAGTATTATCATTTGTTTTCAATAGTGTAAATGTTAAATTAGCTGAATCTTTAATTATCTCATATGATAGCAGTACATCTTAGACTAGGATTTCCATTATATGATTGTTTACAGATATTTACTTGCTCTTTTTTTGCATATGCTCTATTTTTATGAATTCGATTGTGTTTCATAGACATGAATGTTGGTAGCAGTAGTCAGACATATCTAAAGGAGAACTAGTGAAGTTTACAACAACACATTGTGAACGACATCATACTCAGTATATTGACTATTGAACTACCCATGCTATGTCTTGATGATTGATGTGTGATTTCCCTTTTAAAAGTGTGGATTGAATAATTAGTTTTCTGGGTCAGATAGTAGAGTTGATATATCAAACCAACTCCATATCATACTTTCATGTGCCATAATGGAGTAGATAGCCTCTCTGTGAAAGACAAAAAAAGTTCATTTCAGTTTTCTATTTTGATTTGTTCCCAACATACATAATCCAAAATAGTTCTACACTCATGACGTTAGAAAATACCTTTCTTACTGGTGTCTTGTAACTCTAATGATTACAAATCCCAGATTGATAATTAATGAGTGCATTATACTAAACATATAAGCATCACAATAGTCTGTAAATTTGTTTGTATGAGAAAACAAATGAAAGAGGTAACCTACAGACCAACTTGAAGACCAAAATCTAGCCTTTCCGACCTAGAGAGGGCTCTCTCTAAGACTTAGTCTCTAACAGATAATGAATTTGAATTGTCAGCTATGTTTATTGTGTTTGTGAAATGTTTTTAGTTTTGCTGGCAAGGAAATACAGAACCTTGGGCCATGGACTCAAATTCCCGAAAGCAAGAGAAATAAATGACTTGGTAAATGAAACTTTGAGAGGATAAAGGCTAAGCAGGCAATGGTCTTTCAGTTCAAATTTCGTTGTGTGTGGTGAAAAAAAGAGTACATAAAACAACTGAGAGAACCATTGAAGATGAATTCTAAATTACTTAGAAGAAAACATAGGAGTTTAAATGGAGAATTATAAATCTTCACGCGATGAATTCTAGACTTATTAAATGTTCCAATTTAAACAGAGTAAATACACGAGTATATAGAAAACATGAAATACGTACGTAGGATATATCACAACACATCAAACTACCACCATTAGAATCTTTTTGTCAAAGCATCAGGACTTCTGCATTATATTTCAATCGGGTTCGAAGATTATGTTCAATAGTCTATTGTCTACACCACTTTTTCAACCAACCTGGCTTACATTGAAAAGATATAATATATATATAAACAATTGCACCCCTTGGACTTCCATGCCACAAACTACTACTCCTAGAATTTTGGTTTTGGTTATTCCCTGCCATATGATCTTCCGAATAGAAATTACTAAGAATGGAAACACAAATGCACCCAATAATGTCATAATCGACGTCTTCGTCATGATCTTTCCGTCATCAGAAAGATTTAATAATTAAGGGGTGATGCATCAATTTTTTTCCTTTGAGTGGTTACCCGAATGATCGAGCGCATTGTCATAATTCTTCCACCTAGTGTAACGAGCTCTGGTTTCTTCTGCACGATCATTGGCTTTGGTATGCATGTGGCGAGTTGGTGTGGTGGGTGTTTGTTGGTTGTTGCTCGTTCTTTCCAGGTGGTGATGACGGTCAGGAGGGCATACATATCTTTCAAAACTATCATTCAATTCTCCTATGCTTGTCCTCCTTGACATGTGGGTTTACAACCTCTGCGTGAAAAATATACATCATGTGGATGCTCGTCAAATTCCTTATTTATTGGCAGGAAAAAGGACACTAGGGGAGAAACATTCCATGCCACATTAAAAAAAACAAAAATGGGGTCAGGTAAATGATGCCTCTGGCCTCACCTACAATATTAATACTCTAAGAATTTTCCTAAGAGACCAGTTTCATCTTTTTAGATTCTACACCTGTCTCTGGAAGACCGCATTCCCATTTAGCTTTGTTTGAGAACTAGAAAGAGTTGTGTGGATTTTTTACATGGATGCTTCACATTCCTTGAAGTGTCCGTGATTATTTCCTCTGACATCCTTTGTTCCTTACCGAGTTGAATGATCATGTCTTGCGCTTCTCTAAGTTGTATTTTGAGCCAATTTGCATTCCCTTTTCGACTATGTGACATTGTTGTTTCAACAGTATTTTCTACTAACTGTTTTCTCAATTATCTGGTCTCCTGGTATACTTCGGAAATAAAAATCTACACTTTATTCAGCTATTGCGATGACTCCTGAACCTCCATGTTTTCATTTCCTAACCTTCTCCATATTTCACTGATTCCCTGGCTTGAACCTTCAACAGGTTCTATCCAAACAACGTGCACGAGTAAGTTCTCAGCAACAGATTGGGTGTGTGGTTTGTTGGGAGATGGGGTCTCCTCGGGCTTCTTGATCAGCCTTGGCCTACCTCTTTTCTAGGGTACTGGTTGTTGGGATGACGAGCCTTCTATTTTATTTCCCTTTCCTGCATCCTCCTCCATTCTCGTCCACGCACTGCAAGTTTCCCTCATGGGTAGAGAGAGATCTCCTTTGGGGTACCTAGGCATATTGGTTGAAAATATAAATGAATCCCAATAATTTTCTATCTGTCTCAATTCCTGGACTACCAACAACTTTCTCAACAATATATCGAAAACGTTCTTTCTTGAATGGTCCTCTCCGGCCTGGACGTTGTCTGCCATTCCTCCCATGATTTGGTGTAAGAATAAAGGTAAGTTCAAAGGCCTTTTCCCTGTGAAATGCATCATAAGCCTGATTTGATGTGGGTATATTCTTTAATACCTTATTTCACAGCTAAAATACCTTCTAATCACCTTTAGGAGCTTCTGAAAAGGATCTTGTAGATACCGACTCAGAACACTCGCTCTGACTTTTTTGTTCAGGCAGTTTGACTTGATGGATTATTCATAGCATAATATGTCTAAAGGAATTCCCTTAGACCACCTTTCACCGCATGGAGGGATATCCGTCATGGCTGACAGAGTTTCCTCTGTCACCCGAAATGTGATTCCCACAATGATCGCACAGAACCCATTAAATTTGAGAGAAAATTTTTCAGTCAGTTTTACATTGTATCCTTGGATTTTCTCACAATAGTGCATAAATCTGAACTGTTCAAAATATTCCCTGACATTCAGATCTTCATTGATGAACGTCGATTCCTGAGTTTCGGGCCTCATAGCTTTATCGTTTCATTCATTTTTCCTTATGTCTTAGGATGTTGTCATGATGCAAACATGTATTTGTTTCGCACGCATGCGGTAATGAAACATGAGACCCTCTTCACATGGAAAATGGAGAATGATATACTTCGTAGAGACCTGTCGGAGTGGAAGTGGTGGAAGATTTGCGCGAAAAGAAAAAATAGCTCTAGGAGTTCACTACGCGGCTGTCAGGCGCTATGAACACTTTGGGCACAGAAGAAGGTCGACGTCGTGATAAACGATAACAATAGGCTCGTCGTAGTAGGGAAGTATGGTAGAAAATTATGGCGTGGTGGCAAGGCACTGTGACATTGGTGGCGAGCCATGGAAATTGGACAAGGAAAAAAATTTGATGCGACAGGAAAGGACTCCAAGGAATGAAGGTTGACTACGAGAGGAATTATCGCCCAACATACTAGCTCACGAGAAAATCCAACAAGATTCAAAGCATGAATGAAAAAAAAGGATACATGACAATCTTGACTAAATAGATTCACAACACAAATTATGGAAATCACTCTTCCCATAGCGAAAGGACCCATGACTTGGAAGAAAAATCACAGACAATGCACAAACTTGGATGGTAAAGGATAAACACACAGGGTGACTGGTATTTATAATTGAATGGGAAAGGGATGGAATCATGGAAGAGGACACTAAATCCATGGTGACGAGATTTTTTTAAGCATGATGAAGATTTGTGCAGCACACTCAGGTGACGGGTACACTTCGAAGTGTACAAAGTATAGATGATAAGAGCTGCAGAGTATATGTGATATGAGTGTCATGATTTCCTAACCTTTCTGACTTCATAATTAGGTGATGATGGTCATTATATCTATCAATGTGACCTTTACTCTAACAACTTTCCTCGACCTCTGGCACATAAATTCCCTCTTTTTGACAAGAATCGACCTTTTTGGAAAAGGGCCATTACAATTCACACATAGTTAATTATGACACCCTTTACAGAATCCAAGGGCCAGACCCACCACTTGTTGACTTTTACCCATTCATTGTTCAGTACTTGACCTTACACGCTTCGACACATGAACCATGACACATCTAGGATTGAATGCGACTAACAAAATGGCGATGCTAACAACTGGCTCCAATAGGTATGCTATCCTCCTGGTGAGATGGAAAAGAACAGTAGACAAGGTGTCTGACCATTGGGATTTATTTGATTTGCAGACTATAAAACAATGAAAAAGACTCACACTAGACCTTCTTGACACAATCATGACTAGACTAAAAATAAACTTAGGGCCTTCACTTGGGGCTTCAATTTTTTATTGACTGCTGAATTGAAACGTCTTCTTTGAAAATATAAAAAAATGGTTATTTACAATGACATGGAAGACTAAAACAGACCATACTAAACTAGATAATGTTTAAGGAAGATTCCATTCACAGGTCCCCCACCAATGAGTTCTCCATTAAGATCTTGTAGAAAATATGCGTTGTTCCCGTGATATGCGAAAATCCTGAGTGGCCCCATAACAACATGATCAAACTTTCGATGTTTCCCTTTGTATTCATTCGTCATGTCCCACTTCAGCACTAGATCATTTACCTTGCAATCCTCCTACTTATTGTGCTTGTCGAAAATATTCTTCATTTTGTCTTGGTGAAGTTGTGATCGGCTGAAAACTTGTTCCCTCATTTTTTGTGCATGAACCAATTGGTTTATCCTCCTCTAAGCATCGTTTGGTTTGTATTCTTTCTCATTCATCAATATCCTTATTATCAATCCCAACAAGGTGGGGAAAAATTCCTCTGCACCGTATACAATTTGGAAAGGCGATGTTGAGATGGACTTTTTGGTAGTGATTATGTCAGGCCATAGCTCGTAGATAAGTTTCTTATGCCAGGCCTTCTTGTTGTCCTGCAAGAATTTTTTAATAATCCTGGGTAAAATTGTGTTAGATGATTCCACCAATTCATTACCCTGTGGGTAGTAATTCATAGAATGTTTCAGGATTATATTGTAATTGTTACAAAGCTTCTCCATCTTCTTGGACTTGAACCTCGTTGCATTATCCATGGTGATATTTACTGGGAAACCAATACTATCTCGGATATGGGTCTGATCCAGGTGGATATTGGTGGCCACCCACCTTTTCCAACTCGCTCAAAACAATTTTCTAAAATTTTTGGCAATTTATTATTTTTAGCAATTTTTAACTTCTGGGGCCATTTTGAGGGCCTAAATGAAGGTTTTTTGGGATAAAGATTCTCAATGATAGATAAAGTCTCTAATTGAGCCCCAAAAATGAATATCCTCGACGATAAATTTCCAACAAGTTGTCGTGTGCCTAAAACAAAGATCGTATGCAAAAGTTACGACCCCGAGAAGTTGATGTACTAACTTACCCAAATGGGGCCCCCATGAATTTTGGCGCTTCATCTCCTAGGGTTAGGTTTTTGGATGTCTAGGGTTTTTTACATTCATGTTTATTGTAAAAATGCCTTCAAAGACTCATGGTAATCATCTTCTTATGAATGAGCACAACCATCACATCTCTTCTCAGAGATAAGCCGCCACGATTCCAGCAAGCTTGTTTTCCGTTGCATTTTACAATTTAAGCTTATTTTCTTATTGAATAGAAAACTAGTTTTATTGTATCTCTTTTATTTTGTGTTAAGCATATTTTAATAATCTATATTCATTTTGTTCTGCTGATAAAATCCGTATCAGTGGTATCAGAGAGGTCTTCTCCTTGTCATCTTAATGCATGTCCCCAACGAGGTGAGGGTACAAATAATTGGGTCTCGAGCTTGTTTCTCTTAAGGAAAAAATATCTCACACACCCAAGATACCTCTCATGTTAGGAGAAAATAAATATGATGGGACATGATATCCTTTCAAAATGTTGCTTGAGGAATCCCTCAAAAAATAGAGGAACAAGATGATGGATAGTTTCATGCAAATCCTTCAGCGACTACCAACAGGTGACACATATTCCTCGAGTGGAGGTGCCGCCCCCTTCAAGGTACAAATCAAATTCGATATTCCTATATTTGAAGGTCAAATAGATGAAGATGTTGTAGAAAAGTGGTTGAATATACTAGAAGGGTATTTTTCTATTCATAACTTTTCAATAGAGAAAGGATTACTTTTTCACTCTTCAAAGTCATTCCCCATGTCAAAGATTGGTGGGAAACTTTCTGTGAACAAAAGGAAATAGAGAAAACTTCATTATTTACAGTCACATCCACCCAGGAATCCTTCAGGGATGCTATTAAGGAACAATACGACCATGTCAGAAGTTATGACGACTTGTATACCAAATGGACCACATCACGGCAAGAAAGAAACCAAGCAATACCAGAGTTCACAAATATCTTCCATACCTTGCGCACCAAGCTATGTATCAAAGATTATAAGAAAAAATGGGTTCTCAAGTATCATGGTTCTCTGCATAGATACATCTATACTGAGATGGAATTTCCGAACATCTCATCCTTGGGCACAACCTACCGATATACCGTCAAAATCGAGTAGAAGCTCAAACAAAAGATGTGGAAATTTGGGCATGGGAACCCCTCATAGAAAAATACAAGAAGGGAAAGCCCCAATGCATAGAACAAAGGATAGAGTATATATGGACAGTATCAGGACAACTATTCCAAGCCGCAATCGAAGAAGGACACCAAAAAGACAAAGAAATATATCGGGAAGTGGTGTGACTTCCATAAGAGCCCTTGGAATAACACGGTTGACTCCCTCTCAAAGAAATCATTGGTGGCCGAAGTGAAATCCTCTAAATCAGATGCAGGTTATGACTCTGAGTTAGAACTAGAAAGGGGGAGACAAATCATTGACGTGGAACCCAGTGCCACTGTTGATACCACCAAGCTCCATCCTGGTGAACTAGATTAAGAAAGTGAGCACCATTTCCATTAAGAGATGTGGGTAAAAGGCACCCCATTGCACTTAATCATTGATAGCAGTAGCCAGAATAACCTCATCTAAGAAGAGGTCATCAATAAGTTGGACCTTCTGAGAATGCTACACCCACAACCCTACACCATTGGATGGATCTACCAAGGAAGCAATCTCTGCATCAGCCAGTAGTGTTGACTGTTGTATGGCATCCTTTATTGTGTGATGTTTCTCCTCTTGAAGTTTGTAATGCTATTTTGTGCCAACCTTATTTATGGAAAATTCATGTTGTGTATGATTCTATTTCTCATAGTGTTATTATTACTTTGAACAGGAAATTGTATAGGATAACCGAGGTAGTACCTCCTAGTGTTATTTCCTTGATATCTTCCAAGAATTGCAGGAAGGTCATCTCTCAGACTAGGAAATTTGTCTTCTTCATGATTCTCTCTCAGAGTGAGTGAAAGATCGCAACCACATCCAAGGACTCTGCAGTCGATCTCTCCACATAGCAGAATCAAGTGGATAAGGTTGTAGAAGAATACTCAGAGATATTCTCCTCTCCCACCGGGGTCCATTACTTAGGCTACATCATTGATCATCATGGTGTGCATGTAAGGAGCATTTTTCCCTACAACAAGGGGTGGAGGTAAGGAAAAATATGTGTGGGGCTTGTCCCAACAACAAGCCTTCGATGACTTGAATAAGCATCTGTGCTCATCCATAATACTTTCATTACTAAACCTGCAACATCCCTTTGAGATCGAGCCAGATTTTGCAGACTATGTTGTGGGTGTCGTTCTCACTCAACACGGCCACCCCGTGGCATATCATAATGAGACACTATCATATGTTGTCTGAAAGTACCCTACTTATGAAAAATAAATGTACTCCATTGTGAAAGCCTTCCTCTAGTAGAGACATTACATTCTTGGGAAGGAGACAGTCATCCACACTGATCACAAACCTCTATAGTTCATGTAGACCCAAGGAAAATTTCAAAATGATCACCATCAGAAGTGGTCCACATACTTACAATAGTTCCACCTCAACATCAAGTATAAAATAGGAAGTACCAATCGATTTGTTGATTTCCTCAAATGACCTCTAGTCTCAACAGTCACCATGATGCTATAGTCTTGTAGCCATGAGACCTCTAGATGGCCCTACCTCTATGAGACCGACCCCAACTTCTCCACCACCTACCAAATGTTGGGCACCAACTCAGTGGTCGCTAATTTCCATCTTCAATATGGGTTGTTGTGTTGTCTGGGCCATCTATGTGTTCCATGAAGAGGATGCACGAAGCTGATTTGGGAATCTCACTACAATCGGGTGGAAGGTCACCTTGGTGTGAAAATGACAATGGTAGTGCTTCATAAACATTTCTATTGGTTAAAAATTCGACAAGATGTTGGCAAGTATATAAGGTCCTACACCGCTTGCACTATTTCCAAACCGAACACTAATAAATAGGGCATGTACACCCCTCTTCCTACTCCTGACAGGCCATGGGAATCCATCTCAATGGACTACATGTCAGGCCTACCATCCACCAAGAGGATAAATGACTTTTTTTATGGTTGTTAATCATTTTTCCAAGATGGAGATTCTCGTCGCTTGCAAGAAGAACATAACAATATAAGCCACTGCCAAGATCTTCTTTGAACGAGTATGGGTACATTTTGGGATCCCACAAACCATTATCTCAGACCATGAAATCTGGTTCCTCAACACATTCTTGTGAAGCCTATGGTCACTGTTGGATACCAAGCTCACCAAATCCACTGCCTTCCACACCCAGACAGATGGCCAAAATGAGGTATTCAATCGGATGATCATACATATCTTGTGCATGTACAATTCAAAACACCCCCAGACATGGGATGAGAGTCCTCCCTATGTCCACCGTAGCTACAATTGCGCCTTGCATAGCTCAACTGCCACAACCCCTTTCAGGTGGAGTTGGGATTCCAACCATTGGGCCCCATGGATGTTGTACTACCCCTGGTCACCACCTCAGCCAACTCATCCCCTACTCCACCAAAATATGACAAATCCACCCAGTTCATTTAGCAGATCTAGCACATCCACCAACAGGTTTAGTATATTCTACAGAAGTCTAATGCCAAGTACAAGCAACACCATGATCAACATCGGGTACCACATAAGTTTTAGGTGGGAGACAAAGTTTGGTTACACTTTCAGAAAGAACGCATTATAGGGCCTCATCGAAAGCTTCTCCCACTCCGTTATGGGCCATACACTATTTCCAAGGATATGGGTGACAATTCTTTTGAGCGCAACATTCCCCCTTTCCTTGGCCTGCACCGATCCTTCAATGTGGCTCTCCTTCGACCATATTTACCACCATTATTGCACACCTCAGAGATAGCAAAGAAGTTGAAACCAAAAAAACTCGACATTAATTTCATGCATGCATCCAATGATCATATTTTGGACACACATATCAAGGGAACTCGAGAACAAAGGATCCAACTTTATCGATTCGTCAAAGCAGGGCAGCTCCTGCACCAAGGCAAGTGGCTCACTCGGGGCCAAATTTAGCAGACATTTCCTCATATAATGGAGGAACTCAAAGAAATGGAGAAAATTTCTTACTAAGGAGGAAGGATTGATCCAGGTGGATATCGATGGCCATCCATCTTTTCCAACTCGCTCAAAACAGTTTTCTGGCAATTTTGGCACTTTACTATTTTTAGCAGTTTTTAACTTTTGGGGCCATTTTGAGGGCCTAAATGAAATTTTATCGGGATATAGATTCTCAATGATATCCAAAGGCTCTTATTAAGCCCCCAAAATTAATATTATCGACGATACATTTCCAACTGGCTATCGTGCGCCTAAAACGAAGATCATATGCAAAAGTTATGACCCCGAGAAGTTGATGTACTAACTTACCCAAATAGGGCCCACATGAATTTTGGCGCTTCATATCCTAGGGTTAGGGTTTTGGATGTATAGGGTTTTTGACATTCATTTTTATTGTCAAAATTCCTTCAGATCCCCATTGTAATCATCTTCTTGCGAATGAGCACAGTCGTCAAATCTCTTCTCAGAGATAAGACGCCATCATTCTAACAAGCTTGTTTTCCACTGCATTTTACAGTTTCATCTTATTTCCTTATTGAATAGAAAACCAGTTTTAATGTACATCTATTATTATGTGTTGAGAATATTTTAATAATATGTATTCATTTCATTCTGCTCATAAAATCTGGATCAGGGTCTCCAAAAACTGAATGATAACTGTGTCGATAGCTTGCCTTGTGGGGATCGCTTCAATCCATTTGATGAAGTAATTTGTGGCCGTTACTATCCATCTATCCTAAGATGAGTATCATGGATGAATTTATCCTATAAAATCCAGACCCCATTGCATAAACGGTGCTTCGACAAAAATAGGATTTAACGACATGGGTTGCAACTTTCTTTTCCCATCGAATATTTGTCATTCGTGACAACTAGAAACTTCCTTCTATACATCTGCATTCCCCTTTATGCCACTAGAAACTTCCTTGTATACATATGCATTCCCCTTTATGAAACTGGAAACTTCCTTGTATACATCTGCATTCCCCTCGCATTCCCCTTTCTGCAACTCCTTGATAGCTCGTTCCATTTCTTCTTCCAACAAACAATTCAACAAGATCCCTTATCTATCCTTCCAATACAGAGTGTTGTCCAGGATGCAAAACTTAGCTACATTCAATTTAAAAAATATGGCCTTGGTTTTTCTCAACCTTGGAGGAGATCACAAATTCATTAATACGTAAATAATGTCAGTGTACCAAGGTGAATCGATGAATTTCTGAGATACCTGGGAGACTTTTTCTTCTTGTGGATTCTTCGACAGATCAATGATAACATTTATTCCCAAAACATCACAATTCGACTGTTGTATAAATTTTTCAAGCCCCTGGCCCTTAATCATCTTTGTAGGCTTGATTTTGAGGTCATATTCTACCATCAAAACAATCCATTTTCCCCTTCTCCCCTCAGGATCAAGATGAGTTAGGATATCCTTGATGGAATTGCTAGGACATAAACAATGACACGAGAATGTAATATATAATTCATGAATTCCTTGAGGGCCATCACTAAGGCATATGCTTGTTTTTCCATGATATCATACTTTAGTGGGGATTCTCTCAATGTCCTGCTAAAATAGAAGATAGGATTTTCAAAATTATGCTCATCCTTCTGTAACAGGACGCCAATGATGGTGTGTTACGAGGTGAAGGAAAATAAGATAAATTCCATTGTGAAATATGGGCTAGATAACACTAGATATTTTGTCAGTGCTACTTTGATGTCCTCAAATGACTTCCTAGATTCAGGGGTCCATTTTATCTCAGTACCTTTCCTAGGCATACTTCCTCCTAAAATTCACCTTTCCTAGGAAATACTGCACCTCTTTCTTGCTCCTAGGACTGTTGATATTCATAATCCCTTCCACCCTATTGGGGCCTATATTTATGCCTTCCTTTGAGAAGATGTCTCCCAATAGATTTCCTTCTTGCATCCTGAAATTTGATTTTTTTAGATTTAATGAGATACCAAAATTTCTGCATTTATGGAAAACCTTCTTTATATGTTCAAGATATTATTTGTCAAAATAAAAAAACACCGTGATGCCGTCCAAGTAAATCACAATAAACTTGTCTTTTTCCTCAGCAAATTCTATATTCATGTCCCTTTGGAAAGTTTCTCTAGCGTTCATAAGCCCAAAAGGAATCTTTGCATACATGAATGTAACCCATAGTGTGGTAAAGGTTGTCTTCTCCTGGTCATCCGGGAGCACCATGATCTGATTGTAACCAGAAAAATTGTCCAACATTGAAATTTTTTGGGATCCAACTACCTTCTAAAGGATGTAGTTCATATTGGGAAGTAGGTAGTTTTCTTTGAGGGACACTCTCTTCAGGTTCTGAAATTCCACACATAACCTTATTTCACCACTCTTCATCCTTACAGGCACAAGGTTGGACACTCACTTTGAAAATCTCAAAGAAATAATAATTTTGACATCAAATAGTTTCTTTTCCTCCTTCTCAGACAACGACAGTAGTAGAGCGTTGATCTGTCTCAGATTTTCCTTGAAAGGATTTTGATCTTCCTTGATGGGAATCACATGTAGAATTACTCCTGTGTGAAATACCTTCAAGTCTTCATAACTCCATGAAAAAATGTCAGGGAAATATTTCATGAGGATGATAAATGTATGCTTGATCTCCGAACTGAGTGTCTTTGATAATTTGATTATCTTAGGATTCTCTTGATTACTGATGTTTCAATCCTCGATATCTTCATCATTCGAAGTGATTACAGGACTTTTGGCTACACCATTTTCATCAAACAAATTTTCTAGTGGGACCAAACCTTTGGGGATAATGTTTTTTTTTAGTTTCACTATATCCCTTCTAATTATCTGGTTCTGAAAGGGTTCATTGTCACTGCACGTCGCCGCATCGTCATCCTCTTCACAACAAAACTCATCATCAATATTAAAATGAGAAAACTTGTCGCTCACTTGGAGGAACCTCTCCACCTGTTTGCCATCTTCAAACACTTGCCAATATTTGATGTTATTAGGTACTGCGGGCCTGTGTTTGACTTCAATTTCATACTTCCTACAGGGAAAAATTGGAATTTTAAACACCGAAGCTGAGGTGGTTAAGGAGTATGCAATTTTATTTTCCCCTGGGGATCACTGACAAATTATACTATCATAACTCTTCAAGGAGGTCCAACACTAGATTTCTATATGCTCTTAATATGGGATGCTTGAACTGGTATATGCCCTTTACCTGAATTATGGTGAGCTCAGAATCTCCATGCACAACTATCCTTTTAGCGCTCAATTCCTTTAAATTTCTGAAACCCAAGATTAGTGCCTCATACTCAGCCATGTTATTTGTACAATGAAAGGGGAGATTGTAAGAGTAGAGCTTTGAGCCCACTTTGGGAGGATTGATCCACACACTGGCTCCAGTTCCTTCTTTGCTAACAGCTCCGTCGAAGCTCATATTCCACATTTAATTTTCCATGTAGTTTCTCTGATCTGTGCATTCCTATGCTCGATGCATGACCTTATATGCGATAGTCATGATAGTTTTTGGCTCCCCCTCTTTAAAAATTAAGTCATTATAAAAAATAGAGGAGCCAATTACAGTGTAAATAGAGTAGATAGGATGATTGTTTGGTTGGGTTTCACTACTCACCATGTACTTAAGCAACACCTCTCTATACAGTCTTCTTTCTTGGTCGAAAACAAGGATGGTAGAATAAGACATGTCCATCTGCAAGGTTCCCTTTAATTTCGTGGCCCAAGATCTGGATAAAAACATGTTGAATTTTGGGGGAATGTCGGAAACCACAATGTCCATGACCAAATTCTTTGATGTAATTTGCGATAATGACATGACTAATTCTTTGATCAAACCCAAACATTTCACCTTTCTAGAGTCAAAAGAGAAAATATATTTATAAGGTTTGGTGATGTCCAAGCATAACTCATCCATGAACACCTTTGGCATGAGATTATGCGATGCACCCGAATCCAACATGGTGTTATGCAAAGTCATGTCATGAATTTTGAGACTAACATAGAAAGGAGGAACGTCATCAGTATCGTCAGTTTCTTCTACGCATGGACCAAATAAGATGGCAGGGTGGTCATACTAGATGTTCAGGGTGTCGGGAGCCTCTTCCATATTTAACATCTTAATTATATGGTTCTTATACTCTCCCTTCTTGATTAGCTCATTAAAAGGAACATGGATTTTCATTTTGGCCATTTCATTCTCAAAATCAAAAGGAGCAGGAGATTTATCTACCTCTTTGATGCATGTTTCCTTACTCATCACAAATGCTTTCTTTACAGACTCTTCCTTTGATTTTCCTTTCTCTATCGCATCCCTTGCTGAATTATATTTGTTTGGATACCTTGAAGAATGATTATTTGCCTGGGGTTCCTTTGTGGGACTTGTATTCGAAGGATCTGAAGGTGTCTTTCTACTCTTGAGGTTATATTGCTTTTAAAATTGCATGATTGCATTGTGATACCCCTTCCTGAACTCCTCAGTTTCCAAAGACAGTGTATCGTCAGTATCCGGCATAAAACCATCATTCACGTCCATGAATTGGTCATGTTCTCCCTTTTTTAAGAACACATATGTACTTGTATCGTCACAACAATTCATATGGTGTTCGATCATTTTATCAAAATATTCATTTGCATAGTTGTTTTGGAAATGGGGTCTTATTTGGTGGTCACCTTGATCTCTCTGGTCCCTTTGCCTAATCTACAGGACTGGAGCTCTTCTAAAGTTTTGATTTATGTGTTGGAAATCATTTTTCTCCATGGGGGAAGGATTGTTCTCCATGGACATCCTTTCCATAATATTTTCCATAGTATTCATCATCAAATTGAAATTTTCTTTTGACGATCGAGACGTAGAGGGTTGTTCAGCCCCTTGTGGATTCTTCCCATTTATGTCAAAAATTTTTTTGATCTTTCCCGATGCCATCAGATTTACTTCGACTTCAATTTTGTTGCTCATCATAGCGCCTAAAGTATTAGATATTTTTTCTCTTAGAAGTAAGGAAAAAGCATTGTCAAAGGAATCAACGTATCAAAGTTGAGAAGCTCCATGAGGTGGTTTGAATTTTGTGGGGATTGAGTTCTAAACGTTCATGAATTTGGATGAAAATTCTTGCATTGTTTCCTCTGGTGATATTTGTATATTGTTATACTGAGTTAGTATTTGTAGAGGATTCTTGTTATCACCCCATCTAGAAATAAATGATGTTTCAACCGCTGCAAAATCGAGGATGCTTGCTTCTTGAAGGGCCTTAAATCACTTTTTGACCTCCCCTAAGAGACTTTGCGTGAACAATCTCATTTTTGCATCCTCATGATCGACCTCTTCTAGGTGAACAAAATTGTTACACCAATCCAACTGCTTTTGGGTAGAAGCTTTTCCTTCGACATCATATAACTTGATCCTCTGATTACAGTTCTGGGGAAAATCATGTAGTTGGGTTGGTAAGGAAAAGGGGGTGAATCTGGAGGCCATAACTCTAGGAGGTTTTTGAACTGGTTCGATGGTATGAGTGGGGATTATAGTATCTCGTGGGGGTTTAGTCAGTACCACAGACTGAAATTTTTTCTCGTCGAAGACTATTTCATCCAAGTAGTATTCTGATTTAGACCTAAACAGAGTTTTCTCAAACAATGTATCGAAGTCAAGGTCATCAATTCTTTGTACTCTGTCCTTAGTTTAATATAGGTTTATGTCCAAGTAATAAAATGGGTCTAGTATATGTTGCTTCACTTTGCAAAGAATTGTTTTGGGGTCAGACACGGACGCTACAGGTTCAAGATCAGGGTTGGCTCTAGCATAAACTTTATTTGGAGCCAGGATTTATGATTCTTACTACTCTATGCTAGTTGTCTTATTTATTGGAGTCGTGAGGCTAAAAAAGGTTTCAGCCAATATAGACGTCTGACCCATTGTTATCCTAAGGGGTAAAAACTCTAGCTTTAGTCATTCTCCCAAGGAAAGTTTTATTTAATTTCATCCTCAACAACGATGCCAAGATGTTAGTACTCTGTAAATTTGTTCGACTGAGAAAAAAAATGACAGAGGTAACCTACAGACCAACTTTAAGACTAGAAGCTATCCTTTTCGACCTAGAGAGGGATCTCTTCGAGACTTAGTCTCTAACAAATAATGACTTTGAATTGTCATCTAGGTTTATTGTGCTTTTGAAATATTTCTGGGTTCGCTGGCAAGAAAATGAAAAACCTTGGGCCATTGAGTCAACTTCCTGAAAGTGAGAGAAATAAATGACTTGGAAAATGAAGCTTTGAGAGGATAAAGACTAAGAATACAATGGTGTTTCATTTCAAATATCGTTGTGTGTGGAGAAATAAAGAGTACATAAATAAACTCAGAGCACTATTGAAGATGAATTATAAATTACTTAGAATAAAACACAGGAGTTTAAATGATGAATTCTAAAGCACCGCGCGATGAATTCTAGACTTATTAGACGTTCCAATTTAAATAGAGTAAAGACATGAATATATAGAAAACATGAAGTACATACGTAGGAGAGATCACAATACATGAAACCACCGCCAATAGAATCTTTTCGTCAAAGCCTCAAGACTTATGCATTATATTTGAATCAGTTTCAAAGATTACATTCAATAGTCTACTGTCTACAGTACTTTTTGAAACCAACCTGGCTTACATTGAAAAGATAGAATATATAGAAAAACATTCACCCCTTGGGCTCCCACACCTCAAACTACTACTCCTAGAATTGCGGTTCTGGTTATTCTCTGCCATATGACCTTTCGAATAGAACTTACTAAGAATGAAAACCCAACTACACCCATTCATGTCATAATTGACATCTTCGTCATGATCATTTTGTCATTAGTAAGATTCAATCATTAGGGGGTGATGCATAGACGTTTCTCCTTTGAGTGCTTACCTGAATGATCGAGCACACTCTCAAAACTCTACCACCTAGTGTAATGGGCTATGGTTTATGTCACGCGATCACTAGTTAAGGTACGCATGTGGCAATTTTTTGTGGCAGGTGTCTATTGGTTGTCACTCGTGCTTGACAAGTGGAGACTAAGGTCAGGGGGTGATGCATCTCTTTCAAAGCTACCATGTGTTTATCCTATGCTTTTCCTCCTTGAAATGTGGGTTTACAACCTCTACGTGATGAATATCCACCATGTGGTTTCCCTCCAGACTCCTTGTTTCTCGGTAGGAAGCAAGACACGAGGGGAGAAAAATTATGTGCCACATTAAAAACAACAAAAAAGGGGTCAGGTCAATCATGCCTCTAGCCTCACATGTAATATTAATACTCTAAGTATTTTCCTAAGAGACCAATTCCTTCTTTTCAGATTCTTCACCTGTCTCCGCTAGACCACATTCCCTTTTAGCTTTGCTTGAGCCCTAGAAAGAGCCACGTGAACATTTTCCATGGTTGGTACACATTCCTTGAAATTCTCCTTGATTCTTTCCTCTCACATCCTATGTTCCTCGCGCAGTTGAATGATCATGTCTTGCGCTTCTCTGAGCTATCTTTTGAGCCAATTTTCATTACCTTCTCGACCCTACGACGCTTTTGTTTTGAAAGTATTTTCTACTAATTTTTTTCTCAATTATTTGTTCTCTTGGTATAATTCAGCAATAGCGAGTTGCACTTGCTTCACCTATTGTGACGAATATTGAACCTCCATGTTTTCAATGCTCAAACTTCTCCATCTTTTACTGATTCCCTAGCTTAAACCTTCAACAGGTTCTAGCCAAACAACATGCACGAGTAAATTCGCAGCAACAGATTGGGTGTGTGGTTCATTGGGAGCTTGAGTTTCCTCGGGATTCTTGATCAACCTTGTCCTGCCTCTTTTACGAGGAACTGGATGTTGGGATGATGAGCCTTCTATTGTCTTTCCTTTCCCTACAACCTCCTCCATTCATTCCCTCGTGCTACGAGATGTTGTTTCCCCTATGGGTAGAGAGAGATTTCCTTTGGGGTCCTTGGGGATATTGGTTGAAATTAGAAATGAATCCCAGTCTCTGTCCAACCATCGCAATTCCTCTACTACCAACAACTTGATCAAAAATATATGGAATAATTTCTTCCTTTGCTAGTTTTCTTCGGTTTGGACGATGTCCGCCATTCCTCCCAGGATTTGGTGCAAGATGAAAGTTAATTCAAAGGCCCTTTCCCTTTGAAATGTGTTGGTGCAAGTTTGGTCATATCAAGGTCCTTCTCAGGTTACCAACAAAAGTCACTGAGTAGTCTAGAGTGTTGGCATTTTCATCTCCTCGGAAGAGAAAAATTCTCACTTGAAGCACTGTTGAGACAAATAGATAGGGAAGGGTCAGGAAAAGACTTAGGAGGATTCACAAAACCTTCAAGACTCATCCTAATATTCCACAATACATCTACCTATCAAACATATCTGGATCTGATGTGTGCAATAATTGAACCTACTTATGTTGTAGAAAATCTTTTAAACACATAACCATCACGAGGAACTTATAAACCATAAATAAATATTGTAATTCATGAGTAAAACACAAGAAGACATAGCATATTTTGAAATTTTAGGTCCTTCTTATATTATCTTTAGAATATTCCTTCATTTACAATATTAGAACCATACAATAGTGCTCTATTACAAACTTTTGGATTTGGGCTTAGGTTGTAGAGATCTAACTCTGAAAAGGCGTACAAACTACATTACAGACTCATACCTTTTCTTGATCCGGCTAACAAAAACCTAATAGAGAGGGAAAGATCAACTTGCACTCGATAAAAATTCAACTGAACCTATATATAAACCTTTTACAATCATGGTCATCCCTATATATAAGCTAGGTTGTGTCTTCTGTCTCAGCTTGCATGCTTTCTTGTTTTGTTGCAACAATTTTTTCTTAGCTGGCGTTGTGATGTCTTTCACAATTGATTTATGTTACTCTTTCTTTCTTTGTTGTCCAACTTCTTTTGAATCTTGTGCAACTCATATTCAATAAAAACATGCACTATTCATTATCCCAGAAATGAAGGGCCCAATAGGCTCTGACCACATCCCTTAACTCGCCCTCGATTCAAGTTCTTAGTTATTTCGTAGATCCCAGGAGCATTTGTTGTTTTCCATTCTCCTTGTATTCTTTTTCCTTCTTCTCTTCTATTTCTTCTTTCTCTTCTTTTGTCTCTTCAAACGAAGGGCCCAATTCTGGGACCAACTCCAAGGCTCGCTCCCTCACTCCTTGAAATTTTCCAACTTTATCCTGCCATTTCCTGGCAAGGAGTGATGCCTCTCCAACAAAATGTTGGGTCACCTTTGTTCTACACACCTTTGGCTTGCACGTGACCAACAAGTTCCACTCAGAATCCATTGTTGCATCAACTTGATGCATCTGCATGTATACTATCTGAATGACAGGTTGAAAGTCACACAACTCTTAATTTTCTATGGACTATGCCTCAAAAAGGGCATTCAGTTCATTTTCCACCTTTTGGATTTGGTCAAAATTCTGTTGTTGCTCCATCAGATCCATCGTGGCTGCAACTTATTCATTTAGCACATAGATATTGATGCACACCTCCTCCAATACCTGGTTGCATCGAGTGATGCTTCCCATCGAATTGTTCACTCCCCTGAATATATTTGTGCATTCTATTGTGTACTTGTGTAGTGTTGCTCGGGCATTGTTTCCTTCCAGTACTATCTTTTGCATTTTCTCTTGCAGCTTTCGAGGTTTCTACTCTACCTCTTGCTGAGTCCATTGAAACTGTACTTCCAAATGCTCAGTGCAAGTGGCAAGTTGTGTCCATTCTCCTTGAAGAAGATTTATTTGATGCTCTAGCTCACCTGCATTGTTGGCTTCAGGAAGTTTGGGTTCAACATTCCAAATCTCCAGCCAGGCTTCAAAACTCTTTTCCTGCACTCTTTCCAATCTGTTCTCAACCTAGATTTTTGTGTGCGCTTCTTGTGTTTTCCATGTTTGTGCAAGGACTAATTCTTCCCTTGCGACCTCAAAAGATCTCTCGGCCTACTGGAGCCTTTTCTCTAATTGATCAGTTGATTCTATGATTAGTCTAAATAAGTGCGTCGTTGGCCACTATACCAGGTCAGCGGATGAAGGGGTTGCGTCTCTAGGTTCTCATGCCTACAGTGGAAGTTCACTGGAAATTGAATTCTCATAGTGGGTCTCTACCTCTTCCTCTGTTGATGGTCCTGGTGTGATCCTCACTCTTAGTACTGAGGGAAAGAGTGTCAGAACCTCTATCCTAGCTATGCATAGCTGCATCAACTCTACACAATGATGATGGTTCTGGAGAACCCACTCCATCTATTCTCACATGGATGTCGTGCTCTACCTAGGTGTTGATAATGGTTCTTCTAAACCTCTGGTATCTCCTGCCCTTTTGGTGCACTTGATTTCGATGTTGTGCTTTCTTGGGTGCCCTTGACCTTAGCCAATGAGGGGATGTGTTGGTTGCTTTGGGATTGCGGCTCCTCCATGGTTTGGGTGTCTCTTACTTACGCAGGAGGCACAATCCATTGGTCCTAGATGTCTTAGTTCAAATGAGTCAGTTGAATGCTCTGCTCTAGTACTTCGAGGTTTGGACCATAAAATTTTGGTGTTGGCTTGGGAAAATGTTGGGTTGTTTTTAGGAGTTCTCTCTCCACTTTCTCTCGATCGTCAAGCTGCATCAGCTCTGGGTTTGGGGTTTGGGGTGGACTGGTGGTTTCTGGGGGTAGCAACTGGGGTTATGGTGATGATAGAGGGTGCTCAATGATTATTGTGGATGGAAATGTTTCAGGATTAGTGTGATCCTGAATGTGGATGATGGGGCTTGCTCCAACCATTGCATGAGTGTGGGGGAAAACTGATGCAATGGGTTGGGGGTTCAAATGTTTATTCGGTGAGACCCTGGTTCTAGGATTCTTCACCATCGGTTTGGTAATGAACACATCACTCAAGATATTTTTGACGTCCTCGCCTATCAACACGATGTTATCTTGAATTCAATGGAGGACTGGTAGAGTTCTTTTTTTACGCTCTAATGGATATGTCTCGTCTTCCTCCTTAGAGTCTGATTGTGCCAGAGCTTATTGTTTCTATGGATCTGGGCCTAAGCTCGGTCCTACCCCTTCTTATTTCCCATTCTTCTTCAACAGCTCCATAAGAAGAACATAATGCATGATCGAATTATGTGGGTTTCTTTTAACTCTTGTCCATGACATTACATCTTTGTCAATGGCCTCCTCATCCAAGTAGAATGACATCATCCTTGTATGGAAATATTCCCTGCTAACATTCCTTGGACATACAAACGTATGATTTCAGTTCATGCTAAAGGTATTGTTTCTTGTTTTGCAGTTGATGAGTTCCTACAGAATGCACAACCTCTGCATTGTGTCTATCAAGCCATTGTACCACTTAGAAAACATTGCGATGTTGAAGGATGCATTCTCGAAATCCGTCATGGACTGTCAAGGCTCGAACATATTCTCCATGCTCCATTTTTATGGTAGCGCCGATGGTCTTCCCATACATGGCTTCCATTTGAACATTGCAAATTCCATCAAAAAATAACCATAGGTGAAGTCTCCTCCCTTCTCTTGTGCTTCCTCGCATGCCACTAATAGTTCCTCCAACAGGTAACTACACCAGTTGAACATAACGTTGTTGGCACAAAAGTATGCTATTGATAGTGCATCTAGCATGAATTTTCCCTTGTATTATGATCTCATAACCTTGTTGGCTATGATATAATATCCTATCCTGAATATTTTTGGTAGTATGGGGTCGATTACTGTTGTGCGTCCCCCCTCTTTGTGTTGAATTTTTCATACAGGCTGAGCTCTCCTTTCTTTTTGTCGTGCTTACCCTGACCCTGGAATATTTTCGACGCATATTATCCTTTGAAGGACAATCCAGTAAGCTGATGGATTTCTTCATCATGGATTGGATACCTCCTATCCAACCAGAGACTTTGGTCATGCACTCTTCTGATAAGAAATTTTGTGCATCGCACAACCTCTCCAGTGGTGCCTAATACTGGTAGGTCTCTAATGTTCATGATGGTCGAGTTAAATAAGTTGAAAAATTCTGGTTTTGGGACAAACTGCATGCCTCCCAACCCATCTAGAGCCATCTTCCATAAGACATCTATGTTCATTTGGGGGAACAAAACTGGATATGTTAAGTCAATTTCGAGGAGCTTAACCTACTCCACCTTCCCTTTGAGATCACCCATGACCTCAACTCAAGGGTCGTAGGGATCGTCTGGTACTACATATTTATACATGGCACTTTAGCTTCCTGTGGCTCTTGACATTGTGGATTCTTATTTATCACGACTTCTGCGGTAAGCTAAGGACTAGGGTCATGACTATGGGTTTCACAATTACATAGGCTAGCTTGCTTTGTAGAATTTGGAATTTACTAAGATCTTTTGAAAATGATGGGTGCTATGGTGAATTATCAGAGTCTTATACTTGGCTTAGCGGGCAATTTTAGCAATAACTACAGTTCATCATGACCGCACAGATGCAACTGGATCTAAGTTGTCCGATGGGATGGTTGAATGAGTTAACATATATCAAATGATCTTGACATTTACTTGGGCGAGTTGGATCGGGACATGGTCGGTTTAAGACCTTTTCATCTGATGGATGGGAATCTTGACATGAATACCGATGGCATCTTCACGTATCACAACTTTATGGCTTAGACAGGGTACCATAATGGAAATAAAGGCTGTGACTACACTGGGTTCGTGTGGTCACATGGACTCAAATCATATTCAAATTTGTTCTCCCTCTGACCAGAAAGGGAGTCCCCGTCATATTAATGAATGTCATTAATGGTTTCTTTTACACTTTGGATGATACCTTGTTGATTCATTAGTTCTGTATCAAACAACACTTAAACAAAAAAATGAACTATGTGTCACGGTGCAACATTGCACACATTGACTTTATTAACTGAATTTACAAAAATTTTAGAAAACTCAAATCTAACTATTGTACATGCTCCTTCGGACTAGAGAAACAATCCCTTTTTATCAGTTTTGAGTCATATAGGGTTTCAAGAAAGCACTATTCACCCAACCTGGCCGCAATATACCATCCAGTTGCACGAGTTTGACTACTCCTGAGGGTCGGATCTCCACAATTATAAATGGTCCCAACCAATGCATGCACAAATTACTAGGATGCTTCTGGTACCAACTATCGTAGAGTATAACCTTGTCTCCTTGCGTAAATACCTTAGTTTTAATATGCATTTCATGCCAAGATTCTTGTCTTTCTTTTTCAATTGACCGATGGAAGTCTGCTAGAAATATGGTCTCCTTGAGTTCTTGTAGCTCCATAAGTCTCTGCTCAATTGATTCCTCCTCCGACATATGTGTGATCTGTGCAATGTAAAAACATGGAGTGATGAATTATGCAGTCACCACTACCTCTTTTCCATAAACTATCTAGAACGGTGTGTACTTGTGGAGTTTCTTTGTGGTTTTCCTGTAGGCCCACAGTACCACTAGAACTTTGTCATCCTAGTCTTCCCAATTTGTGCAACAGACTTTTGTCAACCCTTTCTCCAGGATCTTGTTGAATGCTTCTACTATTCCATTGGCCTACGAGTGGTAGGGGATACTTTTGTGATGTTGTATCATAAATTTTGTTGTAATATTTTCTATAGTGCTACTAATGAAATGGGTTCCCTAATAACTGGTTAGGATCCCAGGACATCCAAACCGAGAGATAATATTCTCAAAAATGAACTTGGAATAAATATCGGTCGAAAAATCCTGAACCACTATTGCTTCATCCCAACATGTGAGGTAGTCAGTTGCGGTGATAATGTACATAGACTGTGAATCCTTGGTTGTGGGGTTGATTGGTCCAATGAAGTCAACTTCACATTTCTCAAATTCTTGTAGGGATCGAAATGGTTGAAGTGGTAATTTGTCTCATCGTGTTGGCTTACCTATTCTTTGAAAAATATCGCATTATATAGCATATACCTTTTCATCCTTGAAGAGTGTTTCCCACCAAATTCCATCTTGTAGAACTTTATGTGCACTGGATTTTCCTCCTACGTGAACTCCCACAAATCCACTATGGAATTGCTAGAGTATATCATGCCTTTCATGATCCAGGACACATCTTCTGAGGATACTATCTAATCCCACTTTATATAAATGTCCCACAATCAACTGGTAGTTTGTTTCTCTAACCACCATGTGGTGTTTCTATGTTGCATAATATGTTTCTGGGCAGGCCCTTGTACTTAAGAAGATTGCTATGTCCTTCAGGTATTCTGGTATGGCCTCAACCTAGAAAAAGTCTGCATCTGGGAGTTGACCGTCTACTGCTTCGCTACTTTATCTCGAATCTAGTCTATATAGGTGATCAGGTCCTACATTACATATTCCAGGCTTAACAATAAATTCAAAATAAAATTATTGAAAAAACAGTAACCATTTAAAAATTCTCCCTTCCAACATAGGTTTATTAACTAGATATTTCAATGCAGAATGATCAGTAAAGAATTTGAAATGATATCCTAACAAATAATGTCTAAATTTATATAAAGCATAAATCATGGATAAACCCTCCTTTTTTGTCATTGTGTAGCTGCGCTCCCCTTGTGATAGCTTCTGGCTCCCAAAGTAGATAGGATGATCCATGGCTCCATCTCCAGGTTGTGCTAAGATAGCTCCTAAGGAAATTCTTGAAGCATCTACATGGACGTGAATTTCATTTTCCCAGTTTGGGAATATCATAATCGGTGTTTTGATGAGCTTATCCTTGAGTGTATCAAATGATTTATCACATTTTGGATTCCATTGGAATGTTTCGACCTTTTTCAGTAGTTTTTCTAGAGGTGCAGTAATGTTTTCATATCTTCTGATGAACATGGGATAGTACCATGTGTGTCCCAGCATGGAGCGCAACTGATTTTCACTCGTATGTTGTGGCATATTCACAATAACCACAAATTTGGTTGGGTCTACCAATACTCCTTCTCAGCAGACTATGTGGCCTAAAAACTTCCCATGTGGTACACAGAAGATGCATTTTTAGAGATTCAATGAGATCTGCAATTCTCTGCATCTATCAAACATTAGCCATAATAACACTACATGTTCCTTGAGAAAATTATATACATTCCAATCATCCATATAAACTTATATAAAGTTGTGAATGAAATCTTTGAAGGATGCTATTACAATTATGAAGAAAACTGCAAGGGAATTCTTCAAGCCAAATGGCATCACATTGTATGCGAAAGATCCCCATTTTGTTATGAATGTGGTCTTCCTTTTGTCCTCTTCAACAATCCTGACTTGTTGGTACCCTGAAAATCCATCTATGAATGAGTATGCCTCCTTCCCCACAATCATTTCTAACACCTCATCAGTAAAAGGTGTGGGGAAAGGGTCATGCACACAGGTATATTTAAGGCTTCTATAGTATAGATAGACCCTAATATCCTCTGTTCCTTTCTTTCTTTGAATAACTATTGGGCTGACCCATTCTACTTCTTCCACTGCAAAAATGAGTCCTTCTTCCAACATATTATCTATCTCATTCTTAAAATTATCTTTTAATCTAGGGTTAAGATGGTATGTTCTATGTCTTACAAGCTTGGATCTAGGTTTTAGTTCAATTTTCATTTCTCCCATAACTCCTTTGATCCCCTTCAACTCTGAAAACGTCTTTGGGAACAAATCCTCATATTCCTGCAGCATGCTCTGTATCTCTTGAATAGCTTTCTCATCTCAGTAGTCTCCCACCATGGTATCTAAAGTTTCCATGTGGTCCCTATATTAACTTTGCGCAATTTTAATGGGTGATTGTAAGAACTATCAGTCTAAATGGGTATAGTGTTTTGGATTTCTCTATTCCCTTCTGTCTCTTTGATGGGTAGGTTTCTTAATTCCTCTAAGTTACTTGGGATTTCTGAACTATGCTAATATGATAGAATTCTATAGGCTTCTTGGTTGAGGGAAGGTAAACGTTAGTATGAAGTTCCCGACTATGCTTGGAACATACTACTATGTTTGATTTATGATTACTATTATCTGTAAAAATAAATTCTTCAATATTTTTCATAACTACTTCAAGCTTAGGGTACTTACTTGTAAATGAGAAGTCCTTGAAAAATTGAGCTGCCAGCGTCTGCTAGTCGCTAGTATGTCTTATGGTTTCCTCATGTATGAACCAAGATTTTGTGATTGGACCTAGAGAGTGGGGAAATACCTAAACCCATAAGCAAGAGGGTATTTCCACAACCTTCCATTGTGTCACATATTGTTCGATATGTACTTTAGGATGAGAACCTTCGCTAAACAGTTGCGCAACTTGGAAATTTGTTTGCATCTCTGCTTCCATATTCTCTTTGTTTCGATACCTATACTTGATAGCTTTCTTCACATAGTCCCAATATCTGAGTAAGGCTTTATGGTCGGCCCTCCATTTCACAGGGGTTTCCTAGAGAGATACATCCAGTATTGAGATTCTTTTGTCCTCTACTACCGTTTCTTCCATGTTGAGAAGAAAATTGTCATGTTCTGAGGTGAGATCATATACTGGGTGTTTTTTGACTTCGGTCCCAACCCATTTGTTTACTTTGAAAGTTGCACATCTTCTTGATAATCTTACATACTACCCTTGTTGCCAATTTTCAAAAGACAATTCAGAATCTTCGTCTGTTCACTGTATGCTTCTCCAACTTATGAATCCATCAATAGTAGGATTTATATAATCGTCTCTTGTTCCTACTGTTACAGTGTACAATTGATCCAATTCTTCTCCCTCCATATTATTTTCTATTGGCTCTATATATCTAGGCCCTACATATGGATCCAAAGGTTGAACTACATTGATTCCATCAGCCTCAAAGGTCATGGTGTCTTTATTTAAGTTGATTATTACATAGTTTTCATAGGCCCAATCAATGCCAAGTAGTGCAGGGTAAGGGACCTTATCTCCCATGATCTCAATCACTTCAAATTCATCCATTGCATTTACTCTTGCAACATTTGTTTCCATATTCTTCAGTCTTCCTATGGGGAAAATGCAATATAGATTGTCCATTCTTAACTGAATTAGGGAATATGTTAGTCTAGGTTTTCCTAAGGCTTACTAGGTCTTCTTAGGGAGAATTTTCACATCAGATCCTAGATCCAAAATGACATCCTTAATCTAAAATTCAGCTAACTGGGCTGCTAATATGAATTATTTTCCATTCCGTACTTTTCTTCTCCGCAATCTCTAATTATTCTTCTCAGGAAGATTATCCCTTATTCTTTGTTATATGGGTTCTTCATTCCCTAAGACTAGGTATATCGCATTGTGCAACTTCTTTATTAGTTGGTCATTTATGAGAATGTCATAAAATAATTGAAACCAAAGGTCAACTACATTTTGAGGTTGCTTGGGTTTTCTCGGTATGACTACAGGTTTCTAGGTGCAAGGGGTGAATAAGGAACTTGCGTAATCCTAGGATAACCAATAGGATATGGGGTCTTCACTCGCATCTTGGGGCTAGGAATATTTTGAAATACTTCTATGGCATCTTTGAATAATTGTTTTTGTTTTAGAGGGTCATACCTATCTTATTTAGGTGTTTCTTTTTGGATCTAGGGTAGAGTATAAACATCAGCTCTTGTATTTTATCCTCCTCAATTAACGATGTTGAGGTTGGGAAATTATCCCTTAATAAATATCTTTATTTCTGAACTGATGAGGTTATTTCCTCATTGTCGTGCCCTCTCTTCCCATTTTGAAATTAATTTTGGGAAATCTTCAGTTGTGTTCCCATTGGTTCTACAGTGAGAGCACCATGGTCACCTTGGATGAGGACAATCTCTAGCCATGTGGAATTTCTCATCGCAGTTATAACATATGTTTGACCCTCTTCCATCAGTTATTCCTCCTCTAAAATCTCCTCTGGCTCCACCTCCTCTACCTCTTCCTAGTCCTCGAGGGTTTTCATTCACCCTGAATCTTGTTCAGTCCAACCTGTCTGCAACTACATATAACACCCTACATTGATTGGAAGTGTGCGTGGTAGATGAAAAAAACTCACAGTTTATTGTATTTGGTACTATTGAATATTTTTTCATAATGGGGCAGTGTCTTGGCCGATGCCTGTGGATTTGGCAGATTTAAAAACACTCAGTTGTTAGTGATTCTTGACTTACTGGAAAAGCATGATAAGGGGTAGGTTTATGGAATGGTAATTTTGTAGACACCTACACAAATCCTCTCAATGGTCCTGGTGGGGTCCCCATCGGATTATGAGGAGTTCCCATTCCCCTCATTCATGGACATTCGTTCACGATATGTCCTTCTATATAACATCCAGTGCACCAGACCTGTAGTCGTCCTGGTCTAGGTATTGTCAACTCTTGAATTTTTTTGTAAGCATCGATATTTTCCCTTGTATTTGTGTCAAGTTAGCATCTGTTGGGGGTTTGTTCACTCTTAGGCTCCCAGGGTATCCTTCCATGTCTTCAATTTTCATCGATTATTCCAAGGCATTTGTTAAGGTGGCTATTCATTATTACATTAGCGGAATTCAGATCAAAGGTATAAATCCTTGGATATACCATTCCCTTTGATGTTCCTCATGGATTGTATGTGTTAACCTCCCTATATCATTTTTAAACTTCTGGCTATATTCCCAGGTTGATTCAGCTTCCTGTTGTTGGATCTCGTGTAACTCAAACAGAGCCTGTTGTTCTGACTAAGGTAGTTTGAACTCTATTATGAACCTTGTCTGTACCTAGCCAAGTGTGAACGCTTGACCTTGCATTCTTGGCACTCTTGGCTCAATGATATTCATGTACCACTTAAGAGCTCGACCTCTCAAAGTACTCTAGAAATCAAGCAACTTATTATCATCTGGAGTCCCTCTGTATCTCTAGATGGCTTCACACAAGAACCAATGTTTCTCAACATATTCATCTCCCTTACCCAAAAATTATGGGTATCAGGAAATCGAACCTCCCGCATGACCAACCATTGTTGATCTTGTTTTTCTTATCAAAATAAAACCTAACGATCTTCCATGCGATCTACCAAGGGATCCCAATATCCTCCATGTACTCACACTTCCTGGCTTTGAATGACTAACTAATTGCACTGGAATAGAACTACAATGAGAAGGTAGTATCAAAATTACCACTTGTATAGAAGACACTTGGGGTATGGACAACTTAGAACTAGCACCACAGGCTTTGGGGTGGTTTTCTTTGATCTGGGGGTTCTTATTTTCTTCCACTAGAACGATCTCCTCAGTTGGATTCTCAAAATATCATGTCATTGAGGCCAAATCGTATCTTTCTTCTTCAATATTCATGTCAGATTCTTCCTCTCTTACATCTGCACCTTATCCTTCTTGTCCAACCTCCTGGGGACTTATTTCTCTCTGCGCTTCTCTCTCACTTAATATTTGACTGGATAGTGTTTCCTGTCTTCTCATCCTCCACAAATCTTTCATCTGTATTTTCTCTGCTTCTCCTGATCTGACTTATTTCCTCAATTTATCGTATTGTATTGTTTCTTTCTTGATCTTTCCACGCCACCACTTCTCAACTATGGTGACTCTCTTCAAGGCTCTCTCGTCTCTTCAGTCCATTTCTCATTGCTTCCACCCCCATTTTTCAAAGAACCCTTCCCTTCTCTCAGGCCATGACTCTACCCCAGCCTTTCCCTACCTCAAGCGAGGGTGTTTATGTTGCCATCTCAGTTAGGGACATATTCAGCGTCCCCTCTTCCATCAAGAAAACTTTAATCCATAGGGAGATCTCTCTCAACAGTCTTCCCTTGCATCTTTCTTGAAAATATTCTCTATGCACAAAAACGATTGGTGGTTCTTAGCTGCAAACTCGATAACATATCCTTCTAATGTGGTACTAACCTAGAAATCAACCGCTTGCATCACTGGACAATCTAGCCGATGGAGTGTTGCAAATTTTTTTGTGTCCCACATACAGATCCTCTTGACTCATTTTTGGAACTCTAGAGCTTCTTGGAGCCTCTTTATCCAGTGGAAAATTTCATCTGGGAACTTAACCCAGAAAATATCGTACTAGTTTCTCGATCTTTCTCAATAAATGATTTCTTCACGAGTATCTTCCACTGATTTTCCCCTTAGTTCCTCTTTTTCCATAAGAAGGTTTCACGGTTTATTTCCAATCATTGGTAAATTCTATATGTTTGAATCCACAAAATCATCTTCCCTATACGTTCCCTTTTAATGCAAGTAACAACAACGGAACCATTTTGTTGGCGCAAGTTTGATCAGACCAAGGTCCTTCTCAGGTTACCAACAAAAGGCACCGAGTATTTTAGAGCACTGGAATTTTCATCTCCTTCAAAGAGAAGAAGTCTCACCCGAAGAGATGTTGAGAAAAATAGGTAGGGAATGGTAAGGAAAAGACTTAGGATGATTCACAGAACCTTTAGGACTGATCCTAATCTTGCACAAGAAATCTACCTATCGAACAGATTTGGATCTTATGTGTGAAAGAATCAAACATACTTATGTTGAAAAAACGAATTTAAACACAGAACCATCATGAGGAACTTATAAACCATAAAGAAATATTGTAATGCATGAGTAAAACACAAGAAGACATAGAATATTTTCAAAATTTAGGTCCTTCTTTAGATTATATTCAAAATCTTCCTTCATTTATAATATCAAAACCATATTGTAGTGCTCTATTATAGAATCTTGGCTCTGGATTGAATTCGCGGATCTATAACTCTTAAAAGGTGTACAAACTACATTACAAACTTAAACCTTTGCTTGACCTAACTAACAAGAACCTAATAGAGAGGGAAAGATAAGGCTGAAATAGATCACAATTCAACTGAACCTATAGATAACCCTTTTATAGTTATTTTCATCCCTATATATAATCTACGTTGTGTCTTTTGTCTCGGCTTGCATGCTTTCTTATTCTATTGCAACCATTTTTTCATAGCTGGTGTTGCGCTATCTTTCGCAACTAAGTTTTGGTGCTCTCTACTGCTTTGTTGTCCATCTTCTTCTAAATCTTACGCAACTCATACTTAGTCAAAACTTGTGCTAATCCTTATCCCAAAAATGAAGGGCCGAAAAAAATGCATCAATGTCTTGATGTGATGTCAGTATATTCTATCAAACCTTCTTTCACAGGTGGAATACCTTCTAATCACCTTTAGGAGCTTTTGAAAAGGATCCTGTAGATACTGATTTAAAATCCTCGTTCTGAATTTCCCATTCAGGTAGTTTGTCTTGATGAATTGTTCATATCATAATACGTCTAAAGTAATTCCCATAGATCACCTTTCACTGCACGGAGGGATCTCCATCGTGGATGACAAAGTTTCCTCTGTCACTCGCAATGTGATTCCTGCAATGATCATGCAAAACCAGTTGAATCTGAAAGAAAACTGTTCATCCAATTTCGCGTTGTATCCTTGGAGTTTCTTGCAATAGTGCATACATATGACCTGCTCAAAAGATACCCTAACATTAGGATCTTCATTGATTAATGCCAGGACCAGAGGTTCGGGCTTCACATCTCTTCCATTTTGTGCCTTTTTCCTTATGTCTTCATATGTTTTCATGATGCAAACATGTATTTGTTTCACGCATCTGTGGTAATGAAAGATGACACCCTCTTCGTGCAAAAAATGGAGAATGATATACTTTACAGAGACCTATCAGAGTGGAAGTGGCAGAATATTTGCGCGACATGAAAAAATAACTCTAGGAGTTCACTGCACGACTGCTAGGAGATATGAATACTTTTGGTGAAAAATAAGGTCGACGTCATGATAAATGGTAATAGTAGGCTTGTTGCAGTAAGGAAGTGTGACAAAAAATTATGGCATGGTTGCATGGCACTGCGAAACTGGTGGCGAGCCAGGGATATTGAACACGAAAAAATATTTGGTGCGATAGGAAAGGACTCCGAGGAAGAAAGGTTGACTACGAGAGGAACTATCACCCGACAGACTAGCTCATGAAAAACTACAATAGGCTTCAAACCATGACTGAAAATGAAAGAGACATGAAAATATTTATTGAACATATTCATAACACGACTGATGAAAATAGGCCTTGTCATAGCGAAAGGACCCAAGACTTATAGGAGAAATCACAGAAAATGCAAAAACTTGGATGGTAAAGGAGAAACACGCAGGGCGACTAGTATTTATAATTGAATAGGAAAGGGATGGAATAATGGTAAAGGACGTTGAATCCATGGTGACGAGAAGCTTCGAAGCAAGCTGAATATTTGCGAGGCACACTGACGTGACAGGTACACTTCAAAGTGTGAAATGTATAGATGATAAGAGATGTAGAGTATATGTGATATGAGTGTATTCATTTATTAACCTTTCTAACTTCATAATTAGTTGATGATGGTCATTATATCTATCGAAGTGACCTATAATATAACAAATTGACTCAACCTCTGGGACGTAAATTCCCTCTTTCTGAGAGTACTGAAACTTTTGGCAAAAGGACCTTTATAGTTCGAACATTGTTAATTATGACACCCTTTCCCAACTCCAAGGGCCAAACCCGCCACTTGATAACTTTGATCCATTCGTTGTTTAATACCTGACCTCACACAATTCGACACATGAACCATGACTCATATAGGACTAACTCTAACTGAAAAAATGATAGTCCTAATAGGTTGTATAGATCCTTAACATTGCCTTGGATCTGAAGTTGTACATGAACATTCATTGCAATAAGCCTCGGTATATAGGTGTTGTAATGGTGAGACTATAGCACTCGGGTGTCTTGGAGAGAAATCTCGCTGAGCTCCCTCTTGTATATATCAATGTAACTTAAGCCCAAAAAAGGTTGTTGAGAGACTACTGAAGATTGATCATAGAATCATTATAAGCCAAGGAGAGGAGAGGAGAAGATCTAGGACTTTGTTACAGTCTAGCCTTGTACACATTTGTAGATGAAATTTATATTAATGAAAGAGTATTTTTTCTTGCATATGAATCCTTGTGTATGGTCATTGAGTTTCCTATGTTTGATTTGAATGTTATTTGTCTATTTTCATATGTGTATGTTTTAGATATTCATGTATGTTTCAATCCATAGGAGTAATATGGAATTCCCTGTCGTTGTGTGAGTTTTTTTGAGAGTTTTGGGTTCTTTTAGGCTAGTGCAAGGAGTGAAAAACAAAGTACTGTAAACTCTATGAAACTAATGCAATGAGTACGTGCTTGAATTTTGTTTGGAATTCAAGAGGAGAATGTGCCAGGTGGGAACATGACATCAACCTCAAACTCAAAATGAGCCTCAGAGTTACAAAATACTGTAGAGGAATTCTTTTGTAGATAATCCATAGGAGACGGAGTTGATGAATACTTTGTAAGCTTTGAAAGGGTGGATTAAGAAGGAGGTGCGAGGAGTGAACAATAGCAACCCTTTTCAGAAGTGTTGGAGAAATTGAGGAGAAAAGAGTTGTTGAACACTCTGGAAGAAAGGGCCTACAAGGAGTTGTAGAATCCAAGAACCTTTAGGTTTAGAGAGCTTAGGAGGAAGAGAGTTGGATGCCAGGTGCACACGAAATATTGTGAAAGAGGAAAAGGGAGAGATCCTTTTGGCCATTTGAGAAACATATAAAGCTTAGGAGAGTTAGTGAAAAGAGTGCACAAAAAGAACTTGTCTCAAGTTCAAAATATCAGAAGGAGTAGAGGTTTTCATAACCCAACCAAATACCAAGTTACTGGTCTTGCAGAGGAGGAACTACTCAAAGGCCAAGCCCTTCGAAATCCTTGAAGGAGTCAAAATCTTAGGAGAAATAGTGCCATTGTTCAAAGAGTCTCTACAAAGAGTGAAGAATACCAAGAATGGTACAACTCGCGAACCGCGAGGAAACAAAAGGAGCATGTAGAGGGGAAACATAGATATTGTACATCTATGGAAATAAATCTCAGGAGGGATAATGGTTCCCAATAGCGCAAGTCAAGACCCAAACAATTGTGATCGTAGGAGGATCAAAGGTCATGGAATTTGAATATTTTCAAAGTATCCCATCAGAAGGGAAGAGTGAAAACAACGAAGGAGAAGGAATAAGAGCCATTGGATCGACATTTAGGAGTAGTATGAACTATTATATCTGGGTATAGGCAAGCGGAGGAGTGAACATGAAGATACTAGATCTCAGTCGTCGGACCTAGGTGCAGAGGACGGACAACCATCAGATATGGAGAAGGTGCTCAAGGAATAATAATAGATCCCAACTATTAGATATGGAACAGAGGCCGACAACCATCGGATATAGTGGATCCCACACTCTGGAGGAGGATCACTTCAAAGGATCTCAAGGTAGATTTCGATAAACCCAGGCTCCCAAAGGACCAGAGGCTCAAACCCCATCCTGACCATCAAATTCGAGGGACATGTGGTAGCAGATTGAGCCCTCTGTAGGTTCTTTATTTGAGACAAGGAGGAACAAAGGAGCGAAGGAAGGACTCTTGAAGACCAAATTCATGGAGTCGATTGGGACCGTTAGTGTAGCGGTAAACTCTCAGCAAATTAGAGAGTTCATAGGATTGAGGATTCGAAGGTTTCAAGGTGAAGAGAGTGCCAAGATGCTTGGAGGCCCAAGGGACAAAACATCGTCAGTTGTTGATTTCCTTAGGAACACATGGAGGGTGGAGACCCACTCCACTCATCAAGCGTTTACAGGATTTGAAGTTTGGAGATGAGAGAATCCTCAGAGCCCTGAATCCCAAAATGATTTGGTCCATCCACATGCCATCATTCGTAGACATCAATCCGTCAAGGGGGTGGTTAGGTGGTCCTTCACTATGACAGGAATTGGAGGTAGATGCATGAAATATCTGTCAAAGCCTAGTATGTTGAAATCCTTTCCAACCCTTGATTTGAACAGAGAGTTGTAAGCCATCGAACTTTGTTATCGTTTTTGGACTTTGCCACTTTGCCAGTCCAGGTAACTAAAGTGTAAACGCCCGGAGTTCGAAGCTCCGGAGCCCATGAAGTCGAGTGTTTTTTATTAGCACCTGAAAGGTTTATTCCCTGGTTTTGACCCCAAGGTCATAACAAGGAAGCGTATGACTAGAAGGATCCTACCAGGGAGCCATTTTATCCTTAATTTAGAGAAAATGGCCTGTGGAAAGCTAAGAAACGGTCCAGGGAGGACCTTGTGAGATGATCCAACTTTGGTACTTCGAAGATCCTTAGAATGATAGGTTATTGGACCCTAGGTGGTGGTGGGGGTGTTCATTAAGTGGTATCAGAGTGTGTTTCATCAGACAATTGGCTTAGGTTGATGGATAGTTGGTATGGATTGTTGGTTTTCATTGATTTCAACCATTGGAGAGTGATATTGTATATTTATGTCAACCCTTATTGATTGACGTCAACCCTTAGAGAAAGTTCGGTAGCGAATTTTAGTAGCACAAAGGTTTGGGTAATGGACCGAAGGTTGTTTAATGTATAATGGTATGAGTTTTAATATATTTGAATGTAATACTATTCTATATGGATAGTACATATCATTCCATTTCTGGTGGTATGTGGAACGTCACATAAATCCTCACTGTTAGAGAGTTATGGCCATGAGAAGTTGGAGAACCCAGGTTTGGGTAATGGACCCAAGTTTGTTTGATGGATAATGGTATGATTTTTGATATATTTGCAGGTAATACTATTATATATGTATAGTACATGTCATGTCATTTCTGGTGGTATGTCGAATCTCACATAACTCCTCATGGTTTGAGAGTTATGGGCTTATGAAGTTGGAGGACCCTCATATGTTGGCTTGAAGCCCCAAAATGTCAAAGAAGTCAAATATCTTGCAAGGAAGATATTATTATTTAAATGATAAAGTAAAGTGACAAAGTCAAGAAGGATTGTTTAAATAATAAAGTGAAGTGACAAAATCAAAGAAGATTATTTAAATGATAAAGTGGGGTGACAAAGTCAAGGAGGAATATTTAAATGATAAAGTAATGGAGAACTTTCTAATTATGGAAAGTGGTTAACCCTAAAAATGAGGAAAATAGTTTAAGTGACCTATAAATGGGTTAAGTGACCTAGAAATAGGTTAAGTGACCAAGAAATGGTTTAAGTGACCTATAAATAGGTTAAGTGACCGAGAAATGGGTTAAGTGACCTAGAAGATGGAGAGTATAAATACGAGGCAAGGCTCTCTAATTTTACATCAAATTTGAGCATATTTAATATCTATAGGTGAATGAGGTAACCAAGAGATATCTAAGCTGAATTTCAGAGGGAAGGTGAAGCAAATAAGGCCGGAATTCAAGGGAGGATAAATTCTTTTGATGATGCTTTCTAAGGTATGTTATTTACAGGCTGTCTCACCATTTCTGCAATAATTTTTTTTATAGAATGATTCAGACTGTGAAATGGATATTCCAATGAGGAAACATATACAAGTATTTGTGGTAAAACATTTATCTCGTGGGTCATTGTATTGTTGGAATTAAACTCCGTGGAAAATAGGCTTTGTGGCTAGTCCTGAAATTAGTCTAAAATAGGTGTTTCGAGTAAAAATGTCATAACTTCTTCATAACAAATCCAAATTCAGTAAGACCAAATGTGTTTGTTATAGTACAGTATGTAGTATGTTGTGTAACATTTTTCATATCGATTAAACAATTATTTCGTGCAGGGAACTCTCTCTAAGGTCGCTCTCTAGAATAAGACATAATTCAACAAGGTATGCCATTTTTTCTATAACACATTTTCTGAGAGGTTCCAAGTAGTGGCATGTGGAGGAATTGCATAAAAAACACTGAAGAAAATTGTATATCATTTTCAGTTATTTATTCATTATAGGTACATGGTTATGATTATTTCAAGTTAGGGTTGTTGAGTAATCCAAAACTAGTCATGTGAGACTAAAGAAAATTTTGATGAAAATGCTAGTCTATTGTTGTTAAAGTTAAAGAAGGTTTGTAGGTATGTGATCATATAAACTAGGTCTATTACAAAGTTACAAATCATATTTGGATGATGAAATTGATGAGGTATTTTGGTTGAGGTACATGTTGGGTACATGGTTGAGACAAGTAGTTGATGAGTTGGCACATACA
>JZKD02S2278408.1:242647-255746 GCA_000966675.3 Picea glauca | reverse complement strand
TGCATTTGTAAGGCCAAAAGGCATGACCAAAAATTCATAATGGCCTTCATGAGTTCAGAATGTTGTTTTGGGGATATCTTCTTCCTTCATTCTAATATGATGATACCCTGAACAACGATCCAACTTTGTGAAATAGATTTTTCCATGTATTTCTTCTAACAATTCATAAATGATGGGAAAGGGAAACTTATCTTTAATATTGATCTTGTTGAGCTCTCTATAATCTAGACACATATGCCATGAGCCATCTTTTGTGAGTACCATTACCACGAGTGCATAGTAAGAACTTTGGTTAGGTCTAATAATTCCATCCTCTAACATTTTGTCAACCATACGATCAATTTCACTCTTTTAGGCATAAGGGTATATGTACAACTTGATGTTAGGAGGAAAATCACAGGAATTAGGTGAATAGAATGATCATGATTTTGAGTGGGTAGAAGACCTTTGGGAATATCTTCAAATACTTTGGAATTATTATCAATGATCCCTTGGATATATAGAGGAATATATGGCTTATATGTTTGAACATCTATTGAGAATAGTTGTGCAATTACACCTTGATGCCCATTTTTCAATAATTTTTTCATGCCATTAGAGATTATCACCTTACTGGGTTTCCCTGTGATACCTCTTAACTCAATTTCTTTTCCTTCCAATGAAAATTTCATGAAATGTTCTTGAAAATTAAAATACATTGTTCCTAATGATTGTAACCATTAGATTCCTAGTACAACATCAACACCACCCATGGGTATAAAAATAATTGGACTATTCATTACACATTCCCCCATAGTAATATTGATCTTATTGCATTTTCTTGAGCAATTGATAGTTGCTCCATCTGCAATCATTACTTGAAACTATGGCACTAGATATACAAAGTATTAGCACTAGAATTTACCTCCAGATTGCATTGGAGGTAAGCCTAGTACCCATCATTTTGTATGTCACAATGAATAATTTAAAGAGGTAAAATGGGAGCAGACTCAAGAAAATATCATTTTAACTCAACAATGTTGGACCAACATGCACAAGCAGTTGAGGTCTTGATCCAAATTCAGTAAGTAATTTGTAGTAAAGTCAGTAGGAGGAAGAACTAGTGAGGAGAATGCAGAGGTCTGCTATGGAAATCCATTCTTCCAGCAGCCTAAGGAATACAAACTCAGAAAACAAGATCCTCTTGGATTCGAAGTTTCAGTAAACTGAAGAGCGTTAAAACATAACTGTGATCAAACATAGATCGCAACAAAACTATAACAATCCATGTGAATCCTTCAATAATGGACACTATCAGAGGAAAATAAGATGGAAATAGAAGATGAATTTTATTAAAAAAGAAGTCTCAAATCAAGTTACATAACTAGAGAACCAAAGCTTCATTAAAACTTTACAATACGAGAGCTTAGCTCAACAATCGACCATTACAAAATATCAAAATGACTCTTATATACTAAAACAAATTCGCCACTACCAACAAAGGCATGTTCAAGCTTCTCATCCAATTCCATATGTTTGTGTGTTCTCTGTAAGACTGTAGATGAAATATTCTGTCATACGCGAGCTTCTTTTAGACGCAAGATTCCGTCGAACACAATCATTTTTCAGCAGGGACCTGCATAATAGTCGGCTTGCAAACAATCCTTCTATCTTTCCATTTAAGTGGTGAGACGAGGTTTCACCAAACTTCCTCACCTTCATTAACTGTCTCCAACAGGAAATCAATGAGATTAAATTACCAGGGGGCGACCACATGGTTCTCTCAGATAGGACACCATATAAACATGTGATTACAGGGCCGCTAAAAGGTTGTTTGGTTTCATGTTGTTTTTGAGCCCGCAATCCACCACTTCTTGCCACATAGTCCTTTTCCCAAACCAAATTTTCAATTGTGGGACCGCTCAAGAAAATTATCACCCAATAATTTTTCATCCCCACAATGAACTGTGGTTGTATATCTAGTCTTGATTTGAGATCTGGGTGCACCCACTAGATTTAGCACCACTGCCAAGCTCAACCGCCCACCAAATTTAAAGTCTACCAAACTGTGCCTTGTGGGAGGGGGACACTACTTTTGGAGTTGAACAATAATACCTCCCGGAGGATGATTTGATGATGTGTGTCCTCCAAAGATCAATGGATGAGATCTCTTAAGGTCTTCACGCTTCAGGAAAATCAAATCTCAAACCTCCTCTGTCTTCAACTTCTTTTACCCGGAGATATGGATCTGTTGATGCATGGACCCACCGATGGATGGTCGAGATTCAATTCGGGCCTTCGAAACTTCTAGCTTTGGCCACTTTGACAAACAACTTTAACAATATTTTGAACCCTAGAATTCCGCAAACCGCCGATATGATATCCTCAAGAATGTCCGTTGTTGAAGATGATCTCTCCTGTTACTTTCATTTCAAGCTTAAAATGGACTGCTCTAAACATTGCGCTTTGACGTTTCTTTTGCAGGTCGCGAACTTGGACAACCTATTTCCCTTGAAAACTATATGTGATAACACAAATCAATTGAGAGATTTCGCTAATTTATAGTGAATGAAATTATGAGTACTACCAGAATCAATTAGGACTATTACCTTTTTCTTTTTGATATATCCTTCGATCTTGAGGGTTTTAGGAGTGATAATTCCATCCAATGCATTACACGACATCATGGGAGTCAACTCTTCAGAATAAATCGCTTCTACATTTTCATATTGAGATGGTTCTTGTTATTGTTCTTGTTCTTCTTCCTCTTCATAATCTATGTAGAATAATTTGTTCTCACCACACTTATGTCCCTTATTGTACTTGTTGTCACAATTAAAGCATAAACCTTTTTCTTTTCTTTCCTCCAATTGTTGAGGTGTCAACCTTGTAGGTTGAGGTGTTTTAGAAGAAGGAGTAGTATTCTCTTCATAGATGTTAGGAGTGGTTCTTCTAGTAGCCATAGCCATATTTTTACTTTCAACATTTCTTGCCACCCTATATGCATTCTCCAATAATTTGGGTTCCAAAAGGCGAACCTCATGTTGAATAATATCCCTTAAAGTTCCTATGAATACATCAATCAAGTGATCATCTGGAATATGTGTTACCTTTATTTTCAATCTTTGGAAGTTCTCAATGTGCTCTGTAACTGAACCCTTTTTCTTGAGATTTATAAATCATCTAAAGAAGGTATTTCTCCTTCTATCCTCATAGTGTGATATCATTTCTTCCATGAAAATTGTCCAAGTGACGAGTGATTTGCGAGAACAAAGCCATCGATACGACATAAATTGATTTCGTTCTACATATAAAGAAGCAATTCATACCTTTTGTGTATGTGGCACATCATGTATATCAAATAATTTCTCCATCTAAAGTATCCATGTGATTGGGTCCTTGGCATCAAAATTCCTCATATCAATCTTAGGAACGTGGTTGGTCTTCAACCCAAAGTTGAATTTTCTCCATTCTTAATTCTTCTTCCTTGTGTCCTCATTATGAATTTCATGGGATACATTTTCACTTTCAGGTTTCCTCTCTATTAGGAATTTTTTCAATCCTTTCATGATATCCCTTTTTAAACCATCCATCATCCCTTTTAGTTTATCTTTTGTTACCATCTTCTTTTGTAAATCATTTATGTCCCTACGCATTTCTTCATCTTCATAAAGAGTCCAAGTAGGACTATCTGGATGCTTATTTGGTGTATAAGTTCCCTTTTTGGTGGCATGTTGGCCAAGTATCACTTTCAAACCTTGATTTTGAGGTGGTTTTGCCAGACAATATTTCTTCTATTGTATCTCCAAAATTTTGCCCCTTCTGGGTATGAAAAATTATTTTTTGTAGTTATCTAATATTTATTCTCTGCAATTCCATAGGTCTGATCAAAATTGGATGTGCCAAGTGGAATGGATGGTAACTTCCTCATAACTTGCTTATTTTTTTCCTTTCCAGGAGATCTCACTTGTATAGCGTGCCCCCCACACAATAATTGATATACAATTATGAAAATTATACTAGAAATACTACAGATTGTCTAGTATCCAATGCAACTAGTCTCACTCAATTTCGATACTCTAGGAGTAATTTATAAATCTTTTACCCGAAACACATTCTTGAGACTAGTCAATAGGACTAGTCATATACCCTACCTGCCATAGGGTGTATCTACAAATGTAAGATAACCCAGAAGATGAATTTTTTATCACATATACTTCAATAATTTTTGTGAGTATACTGTGGATTTCAAAGTCTGAAATGTTACAGAAAATAGTTTATAATGAAAATTCTATGATGAATCAATTCAGGAAGATTCTAGAACCCTATCTTACACATGTTGTATATTCGAATGTATAAGGCCTCTGGAGCTAAAATTTGAACCCAATGTACCTTGATCCATTTACTAAATATCCTCCAAGCGGTTCCTTCTAAAACTTCCTAGAAAAAACATTATAGTGAATATTCCAAGGTGTCTCAGATGTAGTATCAAAACCCCAAGAGCTTGTGTTTCGATACCATATGTTAAGAACCAAATATCAATATAGCATAGAAAAACCTCAGAATAAGTACTCAATGCCTTGAAAAATTGATAAATTTATATAATAAGCCTCTTCAAGGGGGGAACCTCCTTATACACCACATAAATGTCCAAATACAAGATGATTCCAAATGATAATGTCTCCTTGGTATATATAGGAGACTAGAAGGTACAATTACAACTAATGGACCCAAGCCGACATAAATAAAATAACATTACTAATGTAATATTCCCCAATTAAGTAGTATGGTTCCACTATTTAGGGATTAACAATGTTAATTAGATTAATGATATTAAGGTTATACAATAATTATAATAATTATATATAGAACAATTATAAAATTAATATAACAAAACAAAAAATTGAAAAACATAAAAAAACATATACTATAATTATTATTATTATATATATATATATATATATATATCATAACATAATAAAAACTTTAAAAACATAAAAAAATCAAAACATCAACATTCAAGTTCCACAAAACAAAAAACCCAACAATAAACTCCCCCTTCCCACACCTGTGCCCATTCATAGAAGCTTGTAGTTGGGGGATGTAGAGCTCCCAAACCTTGATACAAAGACAAAGGAAGAGAGAACCCACGACCAAGGGGTATTTTTTCAGAGAAATAGAGACAATCTAAAACCTGTCAAATCATGACCTTTACTAAGCTTAGACATTGGTATTGTAGGGAAATCCCACGCCCATTCAAATCTTGTAGTTGGAGGACATAGAGTGCCAAAACCCTACGACAGAGACAGAGAAAGAGAAAACACATGGACAAGGGGGATTTTATCAGATAAGGAGATATAGAAGAGGGAGACAACGATATCAAGAGTCAAGAAGGAGACAACATCAGAGACAAAGCGACCAAGGGGGATTTGATCAAAGAACCAACAATGCCTCTGCCAAAATTGGTATGCTTATCTACCAAGTCATGCATTGATTCCCCCTTCCCGCTACCTTTCCAAGATATATTGTATTGTATCAACAATTTGAGGATGGAAATTATACTTTGAAGCCAATCAATATCAATTTTGAAAAATATTTAACATATCCTAGATTTATCTGTTTTTGGGAAAAAACTAACTTTTACAAATTTCATCTTTTCTGAGTGGTTTTTGGCGTTGCAAACTTGCTAAAATAGGTTCAACATCCCTTCACATTGTAGATCTATATTCAAGTTTTATAGCGCAATTCACAATGCCCATTTTTTATCTATAGTTGAGGAAATGTGGCTCCAACAAGTTATGGTTCCCTTGACTCATATACCAAGTAAGAGAGGGTGTGCCTTGATCCAAATGTGTAAATTAGAAAATATGAAGCATATTAAAGAGACTACATATAGTAAGGAGTATAAGGTGGAAATCCTCAAGGAGATTAGATGTAGGGCCTTGATCATGCAATTCCTAATGGTGTGAGATATAGTGAGGATAAAAATGGAAACCCTTGAAGTGTTTATTTCAAAGAAGGTTTTTAACTTCTAGAGGAAGGAAGCTTATAAGAGAAGAAGAATATACAAGAATGCAAAGAAAATTATAAAAAACATACATAGATGTTTGTATAATACATAATTAAAAATGATAAAATGCAATGATCCATATAACTATGTTTCATGAATCTGCTAGTTAATAAGTAAAATTGATATTCGGTTCACTATTTTTGTATATGAAACATCCCAAGTGGAATTGTTATACTTTCCAACATATGAATTCCTTGAAATCCAATTTCATGCATGTATGAATTCCTTAAAATCCTTAGTAAGGTGCAATGTGGGTGCAATGCCAAGGAAGTGGGATGTGAATAATTATCCAATAAATGTGAATTGAGATCAAATTGTGGTCAAGATTTCTCACCTTAGCTCAAAAGGGAGGGGGTTACATGTTATTGAGAATATGTAAGCATACAACATTTGTCCCCATGGTACCCACACTAGACATGACATGGTGTGGTTTGATATAGTTCTTGATGATACATCCTTCTACTATGTAAAGAAATAACATAATTATGATTTCTCCAATGGATGGACAATTTTTTTATGGAAGAACAAATCATATTAAAAGTGAGGTTGTAGATGTTAAATAGATTGAGAAATACAATACCTGTGAATAGAATTTGGAAGGAGAATGATGAACAAGATGGTAAGCGCTCATGGCATTGGAAGTAGGAGAAAATTTAAGTTTGAAGGACTTTATTTCTTATAACATCATATATAAACATATTTTGTTAATTCACGGGTTTCCTTCTTACAAGTTTTCGTTAAGCATAGAGCTAGCATAGTTATGAGGATGAGAGAATGATTTGCGAGGAACAAATGAGAGTCTTAAGGATTTTCCTTTTTATAAACTCATACATAATCATATGGTGGTAATAAAGTGGGTTTCCTTATTATAAGTCTTCATCAAGCATAATTTTTCATGTAAGGGTGAGTAGAGACAAAGAGTGTGAGTTAAGAAGTAGATAATTTGTTTTTAGTTTTATTTTCCGATGATGTACAGTTTTGTTCTCAACCATCTAATTTTTTTGAAATTTTAGCGATTTAGGCCATGTTAAAATGGAAAATACCCTTGAGGAAAAACTCCCATTGTGGAAGTTCCCATCAATTAAGTAGAAATATAATTTGTGGAAAAATCCCTACATGATTTGTGGGAAAATTATTATTGAAAATAAATTTTGTTTTCAAACTAACAACTCACTGAGACAAAGATAGATAAAAACTAGGGTGATATGAACTCATATAAATGATCTCTATTACATGAATATCTTAGATAATAAAATTTCACTAGAGCACATGGAAGAGTGGAGCTCATTATAGAACTTGTAGTACACACCAAATAACCCAACAACAACTAGAGGTTTCATCCTCATCTAATGAAACTTATATTTTAGGTTTAACAGATTTTTGAATGATTTATATGAATTAGTATTTTTAATATTAAAATGGAAACAACAGAATATTGCTCTTAGTTATTTTCATCATATACCTAGTGTGAAAATCTCAATGGTTATTCACTCGAGGGTACATGTAATGCATAGAAATAAATTCTTTGGAGGAATGATAAGAATTAAAATCTTCAAAAAAATACATAGAAATAGAATCTTCATATGTAGGAAAATAAAATAGGGGAAGGGTAGGATCCATTCATGCATCATTAGAATTACTCAATTTCTTGGATGAATGAATAATTTTTGTTTTCTAAGTGGTTTTAGACCTTACACATTTTTCATAATTAATTTATTCCTTCCTTTTCATGGACATGGAAGGAAAAATAAAATATTATTCATGTATTTGAAATAATATTCATATATCCGATGAGGGTAGTCTTTTTGGTGAGTTAAATTTCCACCTTTATTGTTCAGGTTTTTCAGAAATACCATGATCTGGGTTGTCTTTAAATTGTCCAAAAACTCCTAGGGTAAAGTTACATGAAAAAAGTTCCCAGCATAGAAGTAGAATCCTAATTTTTTGCATAGTTCCTATCGAGTTTGGATCAAATTTTCAGGAAAAAAATATGATATGAGTGCCTCTTATCCCACTCTAAAAATTTCAAGTCCGAAGCTCAAAAATATGGAAAAAACTAGACAAGGAGAGTCATGGGACATGAATTTGTAAGAAACTAAAAATGTCTCAAAATGCTTTGTCTTTCTTGGTGTTGATGTTACACTAGTTATCTTCTTTCAAAACAATGTCTTTTTTGTGGAGATTCTCCCCATAGTTAGGATCCCATAAAAGTGAAGTCCCATATAATTCATAATCTATATAACAACAATTGAATTAATTATCAACTCTATCTCTTCAATAGTGTGATGAAATTTAAGTTACATTGTTTACAAGGGATGTAAGCCATATCAATAAAGGTGTAATATTGGTGAAACTATAAGTGATATGATTCAAATGAATATGGGACTTAATAGAGAATATAAAACAATCATATTTAATAGATTTGGTTGGTTAAAAGCAACGAAATCCATGATACTGAATAGTACCTTGCCATAAGAAAATAATAAATCCTCTATTTGAAATGCACCTAATCATTTGTTACTTTTGGGAACTCAATCACCTACAACTTGTATTGGTTCCCTATGATTTGACATAAGAAACATGAAACATGTCTGATGAAACCACTTCCATGATGGAGATCAGAAGTCTAGGTAAAACTAGACCACAATAATCACACAACATCAGTAGCAAATGCCATAATAGAAACATTCCACAACATTCCTTGTTTTCTAGTCATTGCAACTAAAACCCTTTGCATACCACTCTCTCCAAATTTCCCCTCGTGTCTAGTCATATCCATAATCCTTCCTTCCAAGTTCTTAAGATGCACACTCTATCATTGAAGGTGTAGTATGTCTCTAGAATAAACTATTGCAAACCTGAAAATCCACATTGTTAGTCTTTACCTTTATAAAGGGGATTATTACTAAAATAAAAATCATAAAAAAGAGACCCAATGTGGAGAAACGTACACTAAGTATATACCATTATAGCCTATTTACCAAAAGAGTGACCAAAGTTATCGAAATATGAGGATATGCTATCTTCATTAATCAACAAATCTGATGGAGATAACAAGATCAAGTTGGAATAAGAAAGAGCATGACATTTTCATTTAAAATATTTAAGGATACAAGTCATGAACTATGTCAAATATCATCTATACTATGTAAATGCTAAGGGGCCCTTCCCTAGGTTAAGATTGCTAGATTTAGGGAAATGAAGCTCAAAGTGATGGAAAGAGTAAACCCATGAAAAATGGTTATGGTAATTTTTAGGGTAAGAAATATGATGGGAACACTGGAGACTATGTCTTTTCATTGGGCATATGGGGTCAACTATGAATTATCTTAAATAAGGTAAAGAATGGATTTTTTTGATACCTAAGGTAGTCCACTAAAAATTTTAGGATATCTTGGTATAGGATGACAACTATGTTAGTCCAACACAAACCCTAGAAAATCCTCTTATCTCCTTTACTAAGATTTAAAAATGATATAAAGGGAAGTTATTTTTATATTTTTCAAGAACATATATAACAATGTCAAAATGTTTATTGTTCTTTTATTGTATCCTTCTGTGAATATTTGTTAAGCATTTCTCTCATTCGATGGGTTGTAGGTACAACAAAAAATGTATTTATCATATCTCTCCTCGAGTGAGGGAAGTTTATAAAGGCTATAGGAAAGTGAGACATTTAGTAGGACTAAAAGAGGAATATAAACTAGATGTCAAGAGATTAGAAGAAAATTCCATAAACAAATGGAATTGTTTCTCGTGGAAGGGGGGTCATGTTATTATGATGATGAGACCATAGGAGACATCTAGGTTCCCTTGAGGTAAAAACTTATATTGAAACAATGGGTACCCAAGGATCTTCCTCGTCTAAACACAAATTTTTGTGTGAACAAGAGGATATTTAAGATTACACCATCATCATTACACGAGTTGGGGTTGTTTTGCATGGATAGAATAAAGGTGGGTTACAAAAGATGCACTGAATTGATGGAGTATGTTAAAACTTTCTACAATTACATAGATTGGATGCAGTTGGTACAATATAAATGTAGTATGCACAAATACAGAGTGTCTACAAATCATTTACAGATAAAAGAAAATAATCAAAATAAATGATTGAGTATGTACATTGACGGAAGGCCAAAAGAATCATGGAATATTGCAGGGTTTATAAATAGTACATAACCTAGGTCTACAAATAAACAGCCGAATTGTGTATTTGAGGGGCGTTAAGGAAACTGTGTTTTCATGTGTTCCATAAAAATCAATAATTGCAGTAGAAGAGTTGTTGATCAATTACAATTTGAATCGAATAGATACAAACATTGTTACTATGGGAGTGGTAAATATAACATTTCACCAAACATGTAATTAATGAATCTAATAACTTATGTTTTTGTTAATTAATGTTTCATTTCTATATAAGAAATATAAGGATTATATTTCATTAAATGACACCATCCTCTAGGAAGAAGGTATACCTCATTTTTAATTATGTTTTTTCAAGAGTCTACTGGTTTCATTTTGATATTAATGGTTTCAATATTTTTGTTGCAGGTTGTTGATCGGGGAAAGTCCCCAATGGATGAGATGATGCCATCGTCGGGGTAACAAGTATACCCTAGTGTAAATTGTACAAATTAAATATAACCAATGTGTTTTTTAATTATGTTTTTTCGAGATTCTATTGGTTTCTTTTCGATATTAATGTTTTCAATAATTTTTTTGTAGATTGCCCCTAACCAGGGAAATTCCCCAATAGATGAGAGGACACCATCCTCGACCCAGCTGGTATAACCCATATAAATTGTACAAATGAAATATGTTGTATTATTACGGTTTTTTTTATGAGTCTATTGGTTTCATTTCAATATTAATGTTTTCAATATTTTTGTTGTAAGTTACGCCTGATTGGGGAAAGTCCCTGATAGATTCGAAGACACCATCCTCGACCTAGCTAGTATAACCCATAGTAATTGTACAAATTAAATATGTTGTATTATCATGTTCTTATGATGAGTCTATTGGTTTCATTTCAATATTAATGTTTTCTATATTTCTATCCCACGCTATGTATCCATTAGCAGAGAAATGCATAGAAATGAATGTGGATGAGATAATGTGTGATGATGACATCGCATCATCACTTAAACCATTTTAGATGTTAAATAAGTCCGTAAAAAAAAATGTATAAATCCTTCGTTTGGTATTAATTCAACCACAAACAGAGGAGAATAGAGAAAAGATTGATCATTTGATGATGAGAGCTAAATCATTGAATGTACGCTATCAAATATTTAATTTGAAGACAAATGCATTTATGGTTTTATATTTTCTACTCGTATATGTCATGAACTAAAATATGGTTTATTTTTACATGAGTATTTGTGTCCACATAATATTGGTGAGGGGCATGCTCCTATTATTGATGCTACTGATGAGTCTTCACATCACGAGCATCTAACCCCACATGCATCTAAAAATTTGTCATTTTTTTTACTGAACAGTAAAAAACACATAGAAGGACACCCCAAAAAGAAGATGTGGGTGCACCCTCTACTACTCGACATGGGAAATATCATGTAGAACATGGACAAGGGGTTGATGCATCTGAGAGTAAAATTGATATTACTCAAGCAACATTTCCTATATCCTCCCATGTTATTAGCATGTGAACAATACATAACACATTTTTGGTGGATGAAAATCTTGTTCCCATAAAGATAGAGAAGATCCCATGTATTTAAAAAATATTTTAAATATTATATATAATCTGATTAAATTTTACTTGTAGATCATTCTTTTTAAACTAATGATGACATGATTTATTTTTAGGAAATGATTTTTTTCAAACATCTAAATTACTGGTCACTAGAGATCTTTGGGCCCACCATCCGCATAGGGTGGGATTAAAAAAGAAAAAAATTAAAATATGATCTGATTAATTGCTTGATTGTGCTATTCGATGTTGATACCTTCAACCGAGCGGAGGTCTTCAAGAAACTTAGCAAAAATATAAATATTGTGAGTGACCAATATAGGGTTCATATAGAAACTAACCCTAGGTATGAGCTCTCTCCAATGATTCCAGTAAAGGAGTGGAAATCCCTATTGCATGATGGAAGGGAAAGGGCTTTAAGATAATTGGGAAAGATACCACCAGGAACAGGAAGGTATGAAATACTTTGAGCAATGTAATTATATGTTTATTACTCGTTAATTTTACATGAAATTGGCAACATCTAATGTATTTCAAACTTTTCATAGGTTGCTAGACACATTAAAGGAAACAAAGGCTAGACTAGAAAAGAATGGACAGTACAATCTTAGGCCTCATAGTTATTCGAATCAGGTGGCACAAATTGTAAGTATCAATAACTCAAATATTGTATCCAAATAATAAATTGCATAGAAATTTGTTTTAATTTCACCATAAAAGATAAATCGATGATCTTATGCAAAATTGCAGGTCAATCGGTTCAACAATGTGAGAACGAAGGATGACTTGAGGCTTAGTTTACAACATGGATTTGCAGTTGTCGTTGAACGCCAAAAAATATTGGGCTTTGGGCCAAAACATCCTTCCAGTGATCCACCCTATGCGCATGTAAATAAAATAAAAGAATGTTTATTTAATATTGATTACTTGTGCAATCTATTCATTATTAATTTTGGCCATAAAATATTGAGCCTCTTTGTTTTAAGAAGGAAAGAAACAATACACATAATGTCGAGGATGGAGAACGAATGACCAATGAATTTCATGATGTGCATCCTATTAATTGATGTATTCATGTGTGTAATGATCCCAAGCCATTATGCAAGGATCATCATGGTTTTGGTGTCTTTTTAAAACTTTTTCTAGTTGTGGTATTTTCTCAAACAGTTTGCTTATCTATTCGTTTAGATGTGTTTATATGTGTGTATGCAACAAAAAACTGAAAGAGATAACCATGGAACATACCTCAACCATATGCAATAAGATAGACAAGCCAAAACATCTCAAATCTTCTTTATTCATAAAATAGAGAAACCTGCTACAATGAAGATGCC
>JZKD02S2278408.1:222077-237657 GCA_000966675.3 Picea glauca | reverse complement strand
ATATGATGATAAATTCCAATTGTACCCCACAATGCCTCTCAAATACCCCTGTACTCTCTATAACATCCATCTGGCTACTCTGGTCATCATAAGTCTCTGCCCTGTGATGATGTCCCAAAGTGGGGACATTACAATTTGCTACAAAAAAATTAGTATGAATTACAATTGAAAATATTTAATTTGAAATAGTGTATTAATTTTAATCTTTGATGTTTCAACTTCAGATCATGAAGAGGGTCATCTTGTACAAGATGAGGCAGCTAGACAAGGAGATGAAGTACATGATGTGGCCTCGTCAAGTAAAGAGGACCACTCTAATGTTGTTTTTATTAATGAAATTCTTGTAATGATATAAACAAAACATATCAATTTAACATATCTTCATTATTGCAGTAGATCATGGCACCTTACAACAACATCCACATTGTGAGCACACGACCCCAAAAACAATAAGACAAGTTGAAGAGGAAACCAACATAACTGATAAAGATGTTGTAGAATATGATCAATTGATTTATGAATTTGTGAAAATAAAAAAAAAGAAAAAAAGAGAAGTGATTGTAATAACATTATGACATATTATTTTTGATAATATAAACTAATATCATGAAATATTTTTTTCTACGAATGAATGAATGAATGACTAACTGACTGAATGTTATAAGTACTTAATGAATGAATTTGGAATGTTTATTTATGACGAAAAACACATATTTTCACATAAATTCATTTATTTTAAAGTACATGCATTGGGTATGGGGAATTGAGAGTGATGTGAGAGGGGGGGGGGGGATATGAGCTTCCTTATTCACATGGTTGGCCTTTTTTAGTAGAGAATACTAAACTATACTCAAAATAAAGAGAAGATCAATAAGGTAATGTTCTTTATTCTTATGTATTATATATTCATGTAAATTTTGAAATGAATGTCCGTTTCTTAAATTCTTTATCATAAATTTAACATTTCATGGTTTGTTGATTTATACAAGACTTCACACTAGGAATTGCAACTGATCACTAGCCCATGTGGAGAGGTTGCATCAATTGTACAAAAAGGTACATAATTAATACTCATGAATCTTTCTTTTTATATGTTGTTTTAGTTATTTACCTTTCATGTGCATTGTAGTTCTTTACTTCATTTATTATACATAATGTATTTCATTAATTCATGATTGTAAGCATATTTACCCTAACAAACCTAATTCTCACTTTACACTACCAACCCCTACCTTACCTTTCTCTCACCTTTCAACCCTAACTTGACGTAGTCTATCCTGATCATCTTACATACCCTATCTTTTCTTACCCTACCAACTCAACCTAACCTATCCCACCCATGGTTAGTCTAACTAAACCTAAATTAATTGTGTAGTATATTGCACACCATGGGAGCCATTGATGGTGTGTACCATTTCATCCCAATAGGGAATCTTACATGGAACCAATATTCTTGGAATATTTTTTGTTTTGAAACCGAGTTTTAACCTCAAAATTTCTCTAATATAAGTGATTCAAAGAAATAACACTTTGCTTACATATTGGGGAACCTTTTTTACTTTACATCCTTTAATGAAAAAAATAATTTGGCACCTTGGAGTGGTGAACCATTCATAGAGCACAGCCAAAAGAGTTGTTGGCCCTAATATTTTGTGCTACTACAAGAGGATATGGCATTATCTACTCAATAAAACTCGATAAGTTGGAAACAAATAAAACTAAATATCTCATGTCATTAGGGGCTATGACGGTATCTTCTCAATAAAACATTATAGGTTGGGTTCAAAGAAAACTAAATATCTCATGTACATACATTTGAATATCCACTTTATCTCCATAAGGTGATGCAGGAGCACCGTTGGCAAGCGTGCAGAGGCGGGACCACTCAACACATGAGAGTTCTCCTGGAACTTCAACATGGGCAGTTCAATTGATTTTGAGATCCACCTTCACTCAGTGTCGAAATTCACCTTCAGAGGCATGCTTGAACCGGTGCCATATTTTTCCCTTCGAAGCAAGTTTTTGAAATTGTAAACAGAGAAGAAGTTTCCACTTTGGCTTTGGAAAGAAACCAATCTTAGATAGTGTAGGATGAAGTTAGAGTATGCAAGTAGCCAGGGGAAACCCTAGGAAAATTTTGAGTTAAGTAAAAGTTTGTAAGCCCAATTAGCGGCAGTAGGAAGAGGAAGAGAGGAGAGAGCTGTAATACAGAGAAATTGACTGTAAGAGAACTACGAGTGAGCAGGAAATCTCAATGTTTGAATTGTTGTAATTTTAGATGTATTATGTATTCAGTAGGAACTTGTGAATAGAACAAAATGGAAAATTTACCCAAATGTGTGATGTTTGGACTGTGTGCATTTTCCCTGCTATTTTTTGTTTTATAAAAAAGCGAATGGAACTGTAAGGTTTTAGCAGTTTCTATTGTTTCTCTTCAATGGGAGCTCTGCAAGGTGTGCATCGAGCCAGAGAGAAATTTCATGGACCTGAGTTATCAAAATCCCTCCGACGCAAGGAGTGCGTGGGAGATCGAAATCTAAACGAGACAAAGCTCAGGAGGGATAATACTTTGGAAAGTGTTGTCGAGACCAGGAACTCATTCCATGGAAGAAGTGAAGACCGAGTCTTCGGAGACTTAGAAAATCTCTTGAGTCTGAAGCGAGTAAAAGCTTAGGAGGATGAACACCATCAAGCATTGGATCGTGGTGGAAATGCCCGCCGGCCATCTGAATTGAGGAAGGAGCATAGGCTTTAACCCTGCATAGATCTAGGAGGAGAGTTCGGAGATCTGAATGAACGATGGAGAGTCCTCAAGGAGGAACACCGAAACCCCGCAGGCCATTGGATCAGGTGGAGCTGCGAGGAGGTTAGCGGTGAGAGTTTCTCGACGTACATTTTGGGATTCAATGTCTTTTAGAATCCTGAACCGCGAAATCGCGAAATCGTGATTCGACTAGGACCATCGATACCAGGGATCGTCATGAGCTGTTGATTGGACACTGGGACATTTCAACGTTTCATCACTTCGGCCACTAGAGGCTCCAAGGAGCAAGGATACTCCTTGTATCCTGATTTTGCGATACACGAAATCCCAAAGGAATAGGCGCCAAGGAATTTCGGCTTTTCGGTGATCGGAGACTCCAAGGAGCAAGGATACCCTTGTATCTCGATTTCACGAGACGCAAAATCTCGAAAGAAGAGACATCGAGACATTTTGTATTTTCGACGATCATAGGTTCTAAGGAGCAAGGACATCCCTTGCGCCCTGATTGCACGAAACGAGAAATCCCGAAGGAACAAGTGTCGAGACATTTCAATATTTCGGGGTTCGGTACTTCGGTGTTTCATGACTCGGGAGTTCGAAGGGACAAGAATCGTTGCAATCGACATTGTGAAATCCTGAAAGAACATAAGCCATTGGATCGAGGGGAGCTCAGAGCCATCGATCTCGAGGAATCATAGGATAGGAGGAATGGTTGTTGGTTGTTCGCTCGAGTCTCGAAAAGCCAAAATTAGTGGGAAATAGGTGCTGTGTACTCATCACATTGGAGAAGCCAATATCCGTTGACATTTTAGGTTTCAGGTATCACGATTTAGAAAGGTAGTGGTTCTTGTCTTTCAGAATCTTGAACCATGAAATCTCATTTCAACTGGGACCATTGATCCCAGGGATCATTGTGAGCCGTTGATTGGACGTCGGGACATTTCGCTGTTTTGGCACTTCGGCCACCGGAGAATCCAAGGAGCAAGGATACTCCTTGTATCCTGATTTCGTGAAGCGAAAATCCTAAAGGAATAGGCACCAGAGCATTTCAAATTTTCGGTGACTAGAGACTCCAAGGAGCAAGGATACCCTTGTATCTCGATTTTGCAAGAAGCGAAATCCTGAAAGAAGAGGCGCCGAGACATTTCGTATTTTCGACGATCAGAGATTCTAAGGAGAAAGGACATCACTTGCACCTTGATTTTGTGAAATGTGAAATCTCAAACGAACAAGCACCGAGAAATTTTGACATTTCGAGGTTCGGTACTTCAGTGTTTCGGGACACGAGAGTTTGAAGGGCCAAGAATTGTTGCAGCCGAGATCATGAAATCCCGAAATGTGACATCCCGAAAGAACCTAAGCCATTGGATTTAGAGGAGCTCACAGTCATCGATATCGACAAAGGAGAAATTTTGGAATTCGAGGAATCATAGGAGAGGAAGAACGACTGTTGGTTGTTCGCTCAAGTCCCGAAAATCTGAAATTAGTGGGAAACAGGTGGTGTGTACTCATCACATTGGAGAATTCAATCTCTGTTGACATTTCAGGTTTCAGGAGTTGAAGAGTCAAGGAACTTGCATTAGGATTTGTGACATCGTGAAATCTGAAATTCCTTTTTGGCATTTTGACATTTCGGCAACCGGGGATTCCAAGGAGTAGGGAAATCCCTTGTATCCTGATTTCCCAAAAACACGAAACCCAAAATCGCAATTCACAAAAACCTGAAGGATAAGGGTGTGACCATGGCTCTTGGTTGTGTTCTATGGGATCTCATGCTTGGCGCTTGGAAAATCCAACTGAGAATTTGTGGAGGGACATGTCTGTTCGTTCAAAGGGTTCCATTTCGGAACCAAAAGAGCCATTTTGACTCCAGAACCAAAAGATTCTGACCGGGAGGTCATGCAACCCTTAGGAGGGATAAGGGATCTGCATAATAAGGTAAGAATATTATCATGTAGGGCCTTCGAAGGATTGGGTTGTGCATCATAATAATCCTAAATTGGGCATTACTTTTCCCAATTTTGATTTGGGTGAAGCTTCTTCTTCATTTGAAGTAGAAGATTCTTCGGGTTTGACCGCACAAGGAGCTTCCAATGCCTCTCGTGCACCTAAGAGCACTTGTATATGATGATGTACAACTTGATGATCATTTTTTAGAGAAACAAATTTCCCTCATCCTCCCATGTATTAAGTATTCATAACAAGGACATCAATACCTTTCCAATGCCCAACGAATTCCCACCTCTTCCTTGGATTTCGATATGAAGGACAATAATAACCACCAACCCTAATAGTCATCGGTAAACCCCAAAGAATAAATGGAAATGTATTCCTTGGATATTATAACTTGATGATATTGAAACTTAGTGACCTTTACACCTGCAACCTTTTGTATTGCATACTTCATAAAGGAAAATTTTGGCATTGTACTCAATGTAATCATTTTCCTATTTATTGCATAAATTATAATAAATTAACGCAAGGTAAATTATAGTTGATCAATGACTGATGATTATTTTAGTTTGTGAACTTAAATGAAGGATTATGTCCTTGTATATGAACATTATAATACTTTATTTGTGGAAGTTCGATATTTCTAACTACACACAAACACTATTATTTTCACAAAACCAAAAGAGAGAGACAAAGGAGATTTTTTTTTGAAAGATACATTTTTGAAAATCATACTTGTCTTCTCGTTTCATGCAAATTAGCTATATAATTTTTTTTATCCTCATCACCATTCATATATTTGATATGTCAGAGTGTCTTGTATAAGTACATCAATATTTGACATATACTAAGAAAGATAAGTGAGCATAAAGTAAGAATGTCCTATGGAGATCCATGAAATGAATTTTTGAATATATATAACATGAAATATCCTTAACATAGTCAAGTAACATAAATTCGGTTAAGGTCCATATTGTAGGGAAGAATCCTCATTTCCATCCCAACCATCAAGATCCAAACTTTGATAGCATGATTAATGGAAAAATCAACCCATGAAGAAACCTCTATTGTTTTTATGTGATTCAATACCCCTCAATTCATCGATCTAGATTTCCATATGTATATTTTATCATTATTCACTAGAGAAAGATATGGATCAAGTGATTGCTTCAAGGAAGTTCCAATGTTCTATTTGGAACTCTTAGAGTTATTTTCCTTTTCCCACCAATTTTAGTGTCATTGATTTTGGTGGTGATAGTATCCTTGTGTAAAGTTATGTTTGTTAGAATCAATGTTATTTTGATTGGGTTTCTTTTGTAATCATCTCTTGAGTTTATGAAAAAATGGGCAAGGTTTGTCAATAGTTCAGAGGTTCTAGTTCTACAAATTCATAGAGATTTAGAATCATACATAGTGTGGTGATTTGAATTTTGACACTTGAAGACATAGTGTGGTCATTGATTTTTTCATCTCGGTTTCATTGTCCATTTATATTTTAAATATCATGAAGCCTTTGTTCATACAATGTCTCCATCCAATAACCATATTTTTTCTATTGAATCCATATTCTTGGTGAGAATAACCATGTTGATTTGGAATATTGAGTATTGTTATCTTCTGTAGTAAACCCATTCACTTGATTTGGACAATATGTGACCTTTAGGATGAATGTCTCCTAGAGCTCCCTATAGGTCATCGAGGCTTTAGCTGCCTATAGGTGTATACTTGTGTAGCTTCTTGTATGAATATTTATAAGGATAAAAATGATATATTTGAATGATGGATGTGGAACATGAGGTTGATGGTGGATGGTGGATTTCTCACTTCTAACTTGATTTGGAGCATGAGAACGAAGTTGCATGTGTTGTTTGTAAATGTTGAATATTATATTGATTATATATGTATATGTCATGTGTTGAAGCTTCTTTTGCATGTATCAGGTCATTCAAAAAGGATGATGAATTGATTGATGGAGATTCAAAGGTTGGTTATTATTATTCCCCTTGCTCTAATAAAAATTAGTAAGTAACATATGGATATTTTGCAATTTCAGTTGGAACTTGTTTAATATTTTTGTTTTCATATGGATGAAAGTTAAGGTGTCACTAGCCAAACCTTCACATAAGGGAAAGCTTAGAAAGGGAAAGTAAAAAGGAACAAATAAAGGAGATTTGAAGGGAGGAAGCAAAGGAGTTTCCAAAGGTAAAAATAAATAAATTTAATTTCCCTAATAAGAGATTTATTTAATTTGGTTTTTATGTTGTTTGTTATATATTATAAACCATATTATCATGTACAACACTAATTTTATGTGATGTAGACCATTTTTTATGTGTATAATTTTGATTTTTTAAGCTTTATGTTCATTACTAATATTGTAATTTATTATTAAGTTGGATACCATTAGTCCATGAATGCATTCCCTACGAATATGGAAGGACCTACCATACCCCATTGGTATATGCATTGGCCTATTCTCAAATATCTTGGAAAGTGGAGAAACTTGAGAAAGAAATTTAGGTTCCTAATATATTTTAAAGATTAAGATATTTACAATAACAATATTAAAAAAGGAGGTAGTAAAAAGAAAATAAAACATAAACATTGTTGTTTGCATTTATATTCTCATGTGTAGAGAGTAGATGTTAAGAGTAGGGAAATGCCTTTAAACTTTTTGACATTATAGAGGAAAAAAAAAATGTTAGTCATAGTAATCCTATTGTGCAACCAATATCAGAAAGATGTTATTGTTTTTAATCTAAAACAACCCTTAGAAAATTTACCTCTAATGGTTCTCAAACTCACGTTTAAATTTCTCCTTATCCTCCATCATGACCTTTCTCAAATTATAAGTAAGTTCCTGCTACAAATTCATTAACATCTAATATTCAAGTAGAATGAATATATATATATAGAGAAGGAGACTCAAAAAAAGACCACATGGCCAATCTTGGCATCCAATATTTGAAATGAAAATAGGTGAGAATATGGATATCCTTGATCAAATTCGAATTAAAATATATAAGGAAATGGTGATACAATTTTTGTATGCACACTTTGATGTGTCTATCTCCGTCTCCTTTTATCAGTCTTCAATGGTTATATTTGAATTTGATGTATGTGGAACCTATTTCCTTGCATTAAAGAATAATGACACATTTTATGGCATTATAGAATACATTGTTCATCCAATTCTTACTCATGTAGTTAAATATCAGGGTAATTACATAGTGAATGGTACAAATGATGATAGGAGACCTTATAGAAATCTTTGGGGAGTCCAAATTTGTTTTATTATTATTTTTTAAACAATATAATGTCTTCGTTTTCGTCCGACGACCCCAAGGATAGGACGATCTGAATCCATGAAGTTTTCATCCAAAGGAAATGCCATAGTTCCAACTCCCCTATGATGTTTATATTCGACCCCTATGGGACATGATGATCGACGACTGATCAACTGATCTGATGACCATGGAAATCAGATATCGAACCACTATAGGGGAATAATAATCGACAACCCAACCATTGATCTGATGGGTGTGGAAGTTGGATAAACAATGACTGCTATTGTGTGTCGACTAATTGACCATGTCCCAACGATTCCTACATGAAAGGAATTTCATTGAATTTTAGATGCGTAACTGCCAAATTTCAGACAAATTAGCTATTGGAGTTTGGGTACAAATGTAGTTGTGAAAGAATGTTCATTCCTAAAAGAGTTTGAATATGTATTTAAAGAAATAGTTGGGTTTCCACCCAAGAGATATATTGATTTATCCATAAACTTGATGCATGGATAAGCCCCAATATCCAAGACTCCTTCTACGATTAGTACACCAAAGTTGAAGGAGTTTCAAATGCAGCTGGAGGAACTTATAAAAAAGGGGTATATAAGCCCAAGTGTGTCACCTTGGGGTTCCCCAATATTACTCATTAAGAAAAAGGATGGAACCTTCAGTCTTTACATTGAATTCGAGAAGTTGAACAAGGAAATTGTGAAGAAGTATCATTTTCCAAGGATAGATGATCTCTTTGATCAATTGAAATATGATAATGTATTCTATAAGATTGATCTGAGTTTATATTATCACCAGGTAAGAATTAAGGAAGAATACATTAACAAGACTTCCTTCAGAATAAGGTATGGCCATTATGAGTTCACATTGGTGACATTTGGGTTATCAAATGCACCAGATATCTTCATTTGTTTAATGAATGTTATTTTCAGAGAATAATTGGATAAGTTTGTCATTGTCGTTTTATATGACATACGTATTTACTCAAAATATGAAGAAGAACATGACAAACACTTGAGGATGGTGTTACAAGTATTTAGAGAACATCAAATATTTGCAAAGTTGATCAAGTTGTCATTCTACTAGCGATAGATACATTACTTGTAGAATATTATTTTAGAGGAAGGGATAGTAGTGGACTTAGGGAATACAAAAGCCATTGAAGGGTGGCCAACACCAAGGAATATCTTTGAGGTGAAATGATACGGATTTAGGAGTGGAGAAAAACTATTAATAGACTGAATAAAATAAACACAAAGATATGGAGAACAACACAGTTATCCAATGAACAATATCTTCTATTGAATAAATGAAATAGGTTGAAACTATAAAACTGCAAAACTGAAACAACTTGCTCGAATGGTGGTAGTTATCTCTGAGAATATATGTGGCTACTATGCACATCCATATGAGAAGAATGATTACAATGAGGCTCCAAATACCTTTTTAACATTACTCATGAATTCCAAAACCCTAGACATCCAAAAACCTAACCCTAGGAGGTGAAACACCAAAAGTCATGTGGGCCTCGATGGGTAAGATGGTACCTCAACTTCCTGGGGTCATAACTTTTTAATACGACCTCTATTTTAAGTGCTTGATAGCCTGTTGGAAAGGTTTTTTTGAGACATATACATTACGCCATCAAACTCTGACTCTATCTACATTCTAACTATGCCAAGACAAAAAAGCATTGTTTAGGGCCCCAAAATGGCCTTGGAAGTACAAAAAGATGTGTTGACATGAAAAAATCCAAAATAAGAGAGTTGTATTAGGTGGGAGGCCACCAGTATACAACTAGAAGATGTGTAGGGCTTCAAACAACCTCGGAACTATAGAACCCAAAATTACAAATATGTACAGAAGAATGTGTTGAACTAAAATTTATCAAGAGGAGCTAGTTGGAATAGGTGGGTGGCCACCAATATCCAGCATGATCAATACTCCCCCCTTAGGAATAAATGGCCTCCATTGAGTGTATTTCCCCCATCAGGTGAGGAAAATTATGCTTAATTTGGCCCCGGGTGAGAAACTTTCCTTGATGTAGGATTTTCCCTACCTTAACAACTTGATAAACCTAGATCCTTTGCTGGCAAGTGCCCTTGAATTTTTTGTCCACTATATGATCAGTGGATGCATGTTCCATGTAGTTAGGGTTGATCTCTATTGGTTTCAGTTGTTCTACGATCTCTGAGGTGTCCAATAATGGTGGAATATATGGATGAATGAGGTCCACATTGAACACTAGGTGTAGGCCAAGGAAGGGTGGAGTGTTGAGTGCAAAAGAATTGCTACCCACAGCCTTAGTGATAGTGTTATTCCCATTGAGAATTGGGTGGATCTCCCAATGGGGCTCTGTAAGACACTCTTTCTGCAAATGTAACTAGGCCTTGTCTCCCACCTAAAAATGGTGCAGTACCCAATGCTGATCATGGTGCTTCTTGTACTTAGCATTGGCTTTCTGCAAAATCACATGGACTTGTTGGAAGATGTATTGAATCCTCTCAATGCATATGGTGGATTTGTCATTATCATACTAAAAATGGGAAAAGTCTATCTGTGTGTTTGCAAGAGGTAGTGCAATATCAATGGGACCTAAGGTTTGGAATCCCAACACCACCTGAAATTGGATATGGACGGTGGAGATATGGAAAGCTTTGTTGTAACTATGTTGAACATAGGGGATATTCTCATCCCATGTACATGGATGCTTAGAGTTGTACATGCGCAGGATGTGCACAATCATCTAATTGACAACCTTTGTTTGTCCATCAGTATGGGGATGGAAAGCAATAGATTTAGTGAACTTGGTGTCCAATAGTGACTATAGAATTGATCAAAATGTACTGAGGAACCTATTGTTCTGGTCGGAGATGATGGTCTTTGGTATCCCAAAATGGACCCACACTTGTTCAAAGAATATCTTGGCAGTATCTTCCATTGTCATTTTCTTCTTACAGGTTGTGAGGATGGCCATCTTCGAAAATTGATCAACTACCACAAATATAGAATCATTGCCTTTCTTGGTGGATGGAAGGTCATAAATGTATCCATAGAGATGGATTCCCAAGGCTTCTCGAGAATATGAAGACGGTTTTATTGATGGCTAGCTTGGAAATGGCATAGGAACTGCAATATCTAATATACTTTCTCATGTCTTGTTGAAGTTTTGGCCAATAAAAATGTTTCTGTAGAATGACCACAATTTTCTCCACGCCAAAATGTCCTGCCATCCGACTGTAGTGGGATTCCAAAATCCACGTTGCATGCTCACTTGCAAGAACATATAGATTTCCCAGATGGCATAACATTCTGTATTGAATGTGAAAATAAGTGACATTTGTGCATGTACCCAAGAGATGATAGGTGGTGGGGAAGTCTAGATATTGTTGATAAAGTTGGTGCCATTCAGATGCCTCATTTCCACAGGAATGGAGCACAGTGAAGAGTGCAGCCATGGGAGGTCGAATGATGCAGTAAGGGACACAATTGTTTCTCCTTCTCTTATACTTGATGTTGATATGGAAATTTTGTAGGTAGGTGGACCATTTATGATGGTAGTTGTTTTTTCACTTCCCTTGTGTCTATATGAACTGTAGAGGCTTGTGATCAGTGTGAATGATCATCTCCTTTCCAAGAATGGAGTTTTTCCATTGACAACAGGATTTTTCAATGGAATACATTTCCTTTTCATAGGTGGGGTATTTCCGGACAGTATCTGAGAGTGTCTCACTTGTTAAGTTTGGATCTATTATTAGGTTTCTTTTGAATTTACTAGATAACAATAGAAAAGGTAGTATCATTGAGAGAAACAAAATCACAAGATACACAACATTTATCCTAGGAAACCCTCATGGGGGAGAAAACAAAGCAAAAACTTATTTAATATAGATAACTAATAAATGGAAAGACAATAAACCAAAACACTAGAGAATATCCAACACTGAGAAATACGCCTCTCTCTTTCTTCTTTTCCCAACTTCAGTTACCAAACTTGTGCACTTGAAGAGTGAATAAGTGAGTGATATAATGAGGTGTTAGATTCCTTTATTTATACTATTTTCCAGGCACTCGAAAGGTGTATCTTCACTGGGCAGGGATGAATTCTCTTCTTAGTGGTTAAAACCACTTTAATTAGGCCTGAGGGACAAATTCTAAATTTACATAATATAATTAGGGTTTGACCTTTCCATAAAAGGGGATTTGGTCAAGTACAAATAATGACATGATCAATTCACAAAAGGGGATTTATCTAATGAATAATAACACAATAATAAATATAATACTCTTTTCATTTTCAATATTTCAACACTCCACCTTAACAATAAGGGTATTCTACAACATCATCAAGAGAGAGAGAGAGAGGGAAGCAACATCAACAACATCTGGAACACTGAATGGAATATCTATAAATCATAAAAAAAAAATCTCATCATCAATATCATCATCCACAACAACGATTTGGAATGGCTTCATCATCATCTGCATCAACATGAATTAGTACAACACTAATACATCAACATCATCAATAACAACATGAGGTTGATACAACAACAAAAACAACAGTATCATAGAATGAGGGCTGGAGCATCATCAACATCAACACTAAGCTTGAAATATTCAGCATGAGGCTTGCATCTCAACAACATTAACACTAATATGGAAATACTCAACACGAATATGGTATTAGAATATAGAAGATGGTGTGCTTGTTTTACCATTGACGAAACCCTCGTCACCCAACCATAGGCCAAAGTGACCCTCCGAGAACCTTAACCTTGACTGATAATTACTCCGGAAGAAAACCCTAGGCTAGATAGCCAAACAAAGTGTAGTGCACCAAAAATAGTTGATCAGATAATACAAACCCTAGCCAAGAGATAGTCCAAGCTAACACTGAAACCGATAGCTGTAGCAGTTGCACCTGCAACTCTCCTCCACAAGTGCGTACCAAACTGGGAACTGCAGTGCGCACCAAACTGGGAACTGCAATTCTAAGATGCTGTCAAATGAGAACTGGTGCCCTATATTTATACTGGTTCTACTAGATTTTTTGCGGCCGACTTCTCCTTCTGGATATGTGTCTGTTCAGTATATTATTATTATTTCTGGCTGAATTCTTCTCTTGGAAGCTAATAACCTAATATAAATTATCTTCTCGATCCGACAAGAATTCTAGGGTTATTAGCCAACTCATTAGGGTTTCTCTTGCTTCCCAGAGTCTCATATTCTCATCAGGTTCACACGTGGAGGTAAATACCTCTCGTAGCTACAATAATATTAACACTCCCTCCTAGCTAGAGAGGTATTTACAGGTAATGGAATTGAGCACAAAACATACCATTTACCGGGTAGCATCAATATAGTCATCTAGACTATTTCATGACTAGATCATGAGCATCACCATCACCATCAGATGCATCAACTCTCAAAACCATAATTCTTCTAAGTAATTAGATATGATGTTGGATAAGTCACTCTCACCATAGAGTGATACAAGAGGAGTAAAAGCTCTGAACTGTTTTCCGTCTAGAAAATCTTTGTTCATCATTCATATGAATGATCTTTATCTCCAATAAACTACTAATAGTCTTCAAGTCAATTAGAACAAAGATAGAACACAACTGTGTCTATCCATAGTAGTACATAACTACAGTCCAGTGGCACACTACCACACCAAGTAACACACAAGTACTTGATCAACAACATATGGCTGCAAACAATGAAACATATTCACCACAGTAGTCCTCATCTACTGTCATACAGTCTTCATAACAAACATCTAATAGAAACCTACATAGAAACAATGTTATGATATAGACTGAATTATCTAGGCCAATCTTTCACTCACATCTGTGAGTTTTGAAAGAATATCTGCCTCACGAACAGTGGAACTGATCCAGGGGATCAAATTTTGCTCAAACAATCAAAGTTCTCAGAATCACTTCAAATCCAATGAGAGCGTAGGCCTCGTCATTACGAACCCAACACAACTCATTTGGGTTAAAACGGACATCGGGAGAGAAAGATATCGCATTCTGTTCAAAATGACAAACAGGCAAAATAGGGATATTGATTGTACAGTCCATACAGTCCATACAGCTGCTGACGTGGTAGTCCGTACGACATGTTGCAAGTAGTTGTGTGGAAAGTTGTCATGTGATGTGGCATGTTTGCAGCGAACGGGATGGCGACACGTGGCCCAGTCAATGGCCGCCATGTGTCATATCTACATTGGTTTAAAATTATGTTGTTGGTCGGAGTCGACCCCACGACCTCCAGGCAGGGGGGAGAGACTTGGGAAGGGCCACCAACCAGCGTGCCACTGGTTGGTCCTTGTTATATATATGGAAATATATTTATATATGTTTTCATATGTGGATAGTTGGGGCATGATCGGGCTGGGGCTTAGCCCCAGCCCCTGGTCGCATATTGCATTAACATATGACCCATAGCTATATCGTTTGGCGCGTGCGCGGTTGCATTTTGATTTGGTTTCAATGGTTATACAAACGAGCCATCACTTGTCCTTTAACCATTGGCTTGTGGAAACGGGGGCCTATGTTTGCACTTGCACGTGGTCAGATGGGTCATACGACCTTGCCCTTGATGGTTAGGGGCTAGGTGTGCCCGTAACCGTCCTATAGTTTGCACTGTTCACGTGGTTGCATATGGTGATAAAATTTTACGCTTAAATATGCGTGTGAGCTAGGTTGACCCAACAAGGGTGCGTTTTGTAGATGCAGAGACAACAAGTTTGCAGGGGCACTTCCAGGAATCCTATCTTCTTAAATTTTTGGCCAAACGAGGTGCCGAAAAAGCCCAGGTAGGGGTTTTTGGACGTTCTAAATCCATTGGAGCAGTCTATTTGGCATTTTGAGCATTGTAAAGAACATTTTTGAGCACTTTGAGAAAATAATACAAATGATCCATTCGAAGCTAGACCAGGAGATGTAGCCCAAGAGAGGGGTGAACTCCTTTATCATTTGTTGTGTTATGTGTTTTCTGTTCATTGTTATTGTTGCTATTTATATGCATCTTAAATGAGTAAATCCTATTAAATTTGTGTTGCAAAGTTGATCCATTTGAATTTTAACACATAAATTTTACTTGCAAATAATTTCAAGAATACAAGTCTTCTTCATTTTTAGATCAGGTTCGTATCAGAGCATAGGTTTTTGAAGAATTGATTATTTGCAAGTGTTTTGTTTTCTGATGCTCACAAGGTTGAAACTCACAAGAGGAGAAGGTCAACTTGTAGAGCCAAGTTCTCATCCTTCAAGGACGAAGCTTATATCATCACCGGAAGTTTCAAGGAGGCATTCACCAAGTATGGCTCATGAAGAGAGTCATGAACATGTTCCTGTAGAAGATGAAGATCTTAGAAAAGCTGTCATGGAAATGAGAGAGATGATGAAAATCTTGATGGAAATGAATACAAGGTCACATGGTGAAGGCTCCAACCCTTCAAAGCACAAGGGAGATAGTGGTGATAAAACTCCAAATGGAAATGGAGGGAATGGTGCTTCTCCACCACCCTCACCTCCATCTTCTTCTTCTTCTT
>JZKD02S2278408.1:199611-219420 GCA_000966675.3 Picea glauca | reverse complement strand
TGGGAAAGTATTTCTATGGACTTTGTAGGAGGTCTACCTATGTCTAGATGAAATCATGATTATCTTTATGTTGTGGTTGATTGATTTAGAAAAATGTGTATTTTGATGCCTTGTACGAAGTAGGTTACAGCTGAACAAATGACACAAATGTTCTTTCAAAATGTTTGGGTGCATTTTGGATTGCCTAAATCCATTGTTTCTGATCGGGATTCTCAATTTGTTGGAAGTTTTTGGTCAAGTTTATGGGCACTCATGGACACCAAACTGAAAAAGAGCACATATTTTCATCTGCAAAAAAATGGTCAGACAGAAGTGGTAAACCGAATAGTGGTGCATCTTCTTCGTTCTTATTGCAGCAAGCATCCTAAACTTTGGGATGAGCATTTACACTACATTCAACATGCTTACAATCGAGCTAAGCACTCTTCAACTCAAACGTCGCCATTTGAAGCATGTTTTGGCTATTTTCCCAAATCTACTTTAGATTTTATCTTTCGGAAGGATATTTCTATTGATGATCAATCTGACATTGATAGGGTAGAAAAGTTCATTGAACAAATTCAGTCGATACATCAAATAGTGCAAGAGCAGTTGGAAAGGAGTCAAGCCAAGTATAAGACGAGACATGACAAGCATCGTGTTGATCACAGTTTCCAAGTTGGAGATGAAGTTTGGATTTACATCAGTAAGGAGAGGCTTAAAGGTGAAGGTAAAAAATTGAAACCAATTCAATATGGTCCTTTCAAGATTATTGACAAGATTGGCAACAATGCCTTTTGTTTAGATTTGCCTCCTTATATGCAAATGTATGCAGTTGTTAATGTTGAGAAATTGAAATTGTATGAGCCTCCTTTGATTGATTATCAAGGAGAGCATGTGCAAATTCATTCTATAGATGATTTTTCCCCAGAATATCTTACAGAACTGCATGAAGACACAATCCTTGACAGGAGAATACGAACTTCAAAACGAGGAAATGTGGAGTATCTTCGAGTTGGTCTTAAAGGTACAAATCCAAGAAAAGCCAATTGTATTGAGGTTGGAAAGGTGAGGGAACTATACCCTCATATTCAAATAGACTGAAAATAGTCTTTTGGAGGTCCAAAAGCTTTCCTATGGGGAGGTGTGATCTAGGGGATCAAATTTTGCTCAAAAATTCAAAGTGCTCGGAATCACTTCCAATCAAACAAGAGTGTAGGCCTCATCATTACGAACCCAATGCAACTTGTTTGGGTTAAAATGGACGTCGGGAGTGAAATATATCACGTTCTATTCAAAATGACAAACATGCAAAAAAGGGATGCTGACTGTACAGTCCATACAGTCCGTATGGCTGCTGACGTGGCAGTCCATACGACACGTGGCAGAAAATTGTGTGGACAGTTGGAATGTGACATGGAATGTTTACAGTGAATGGGATGGCGACACGTGTCCCAGTCAATGGCCGCCACGCGTCATATCTACATTGGTTTAAAATTATGTTGTTGGTTGGAGTCGAACTTGCAACCTCCAGGTAGGGGGGAGAGACTTGGGAAGGGACACCAACCGGCGTGCCACTGGTTGGTCCTTGTTATATATATGGAAATATATATATATATATATATATATATATATATATATATGTTTGCATATGTGGATAGTTGGGGCGCAACCGGGCTGGGGCTTAGCCCCAGCCCCTGGTCGCATATTGCGTTAACATATGACCCATAGCTATACCATTTGGCATGCGCATGGTTTCATTTTGATTTGGTTTCAACGGTTATACAAACAACCCACCACTTGTCCTTTAACCATTGGCTTGTGGAAACGGGGGCCTATGTTTGCACTTGCACGTGGTCATATGGGTCATACGACCTTGCCCTTGACGGTTAGGGGCTAGGTGCGCCTGTAACTGTCCTACAGTTTGAAAATTTCACACGGTTGCATCTGGTGCTAAGTTTTTATGCTTAAATATGCGTGTGGGCTAGGTTGAGCCAACAAGGGTGCGTTTTGTAGATGCAGAGACAACAAGTTTGAAGGGGGACTTCCAGGAAGCCCATCTTCTTCAATTTTTGGCCAAACGAGGTGCCGAAAAAGCCTAGCTAGGGGTTTTTGGACATTCTGAAGCCATTGGAGCAGTCTATTTGTTATTTTGAGCATTTTTTAACACTTTGAGAAAATAATACAAATGATCCATTGGAAAATGGACCAGGAGATGTAGCCCAAGAGAGGGGTGAACTCCTTTATCATTTGTTGTGTTATGTGTTTTCTGTTCACTATTATTGTTGTTGTTTATATGCATCTTAAATGAGTAAATCCTATTAAATTTGTGTTGCAAAGTTGATCCATTTGCATTTTAACACATAAATTTTACTTGCAAATAATTTCAAGAATACAAGTCTTCTTCATTTTTAGATCAGGAACATATCCACCACAATAGTATATCTCTACTGTCTAGAGATATGTAGTCTTCGTAACAATCATCTGATGCCATCCTGCACAAAAAATATTGTTAAAAATAAATTGAATCATCTGAGCCAATATTTCACTCACGTATGTGAGATATGAAAGGATATTTGCCCTCATCAACAATGGGATATCTTCCCTATTCTTCTCAACCAAGGAAGAAGGATTGTTTCTTATTTCTAAGCATGGACCATTCCTCACCCTGGGCCATTCTTCCTACACTAATCAAAGTGCACCTTGGACAGAATGTATAAACCCTAAGGAATGTCTGAGTCTGGACCACTCCTCACCTTGGGCCATTCCTCCTACACTCATCAAAGTGTGCCCTGGAGAGAATGTATAACCCTAAGGAGTGTCTGTCCTGGACCATTCCCCACCTTAGGCCATTCCTCCTACACTAATCAAAGTGAACCCTAGAGAGAATGTATAACCCTAAGGAATGTCTGTCCCTAATTGTTGATCCTGGACTATTCCCCACCCTGGGCCATTTTTCCTACACTAATAAAAGTGCACCCTAGAGAGAATGTGTAACCCTAATGAATGTATTTCCTGCATCAACCTCCAAAAAAGACCATTCCTCATGTTAACCACAATGAGAAATCATTGTACGGTGAGGCATTCCAGTCTTCTTGAGTAACCCTCAAGAAGAGAGACTTCCCTAGACCATTCCCCATGTTAACCACAGTGGGAAGTCGTTGTCTATGGTACATCATCAATCAAACTACCTCTGATGTTAACCACAATGGGAAGTCACTGTCCGTTAGAAATATCAATCCACTTTCTGAATAGGAAAGCATCTGTCCAAGATGGACTATGTTTCAATGAATGTCTTCAATAATGTTTTCAGTGCTCCCTCCTAACTTGGAGAGTCATTTCTTCCTTTTTCAATAAGAAGGAAGTTTTTTCCATGAGCTCCAGCTTGAGTACGCAAACTCTTTCATTTTGAATAGAATCTTTACTAAAATGTATGCTTATCTGGTCATCTGTGGAGATATGTATTGGAGAAGACATTTTCTCCTTTCTGGACTTCATCATGGATAATGTAATGCTTGATTTCAAATGTACTTTAGTTTGGAACACTGTGAAGGCTTCATGTAGATCTGAACAATAGAGTATATCATAGTTGGAGAACTAGAACATATCCATGTGGCACTTCTTCTGTCATCATGAGATTTGATCTATTGGGTAGTCATCTTGATGTTATAGGAAATATTTCACCATTCTTCTGTTGTGAACTGGAGGTTCTCCACCAAGTTCTATTCTTCTATCTGCATACAGGAGTCTCTTTCTGGTATGCCTCAAAGTCTTGATATTTCTCCTCATACACTCTTTATTCAATTTCTCTGGAGAACATTCTTTGCATTCATCTGATGTAGAAATCCAACTCATTGATGATATAATGACTTATATAGAGATAAGTCTGGTGTACTGGAACAAGTAATCCTCATAGTCTTCTCCCTCCATCTGGGAGAACCTCTGGTTCTAGATCTTGCAATTATTTTATTCATAGGTTTTCCATACACAGTTCTACATCACGACTTTTAGTTATTCTGCTTGATTGTTTTCATATCAGGCGGGTAATCTTATGATTCTTAGAATTATGAATGGTTGTTCTGGCTTTTCTTTCTTTCTTGGAATATTCATGTTCTTCTTCATGTTTTTCCTTATCTCTTGGGTCCATGGAGTTTCTTATATATTCCATGTTCTAGATATTCCACTTCTTCCTTGCATCATAGGATCATGGATCTGGATGGACAACCAGGAATACTTTAAGACTTCTGAAGAAGTCTTCTTCTACGGCTGAACTGAACATGTGTTGTCTTTCATGACTGCTACCATGGATATATACAATTCACCATCTTCAATGGATCATAGGATTAGCTCCCTCCTAATCCTTTCTTCAAGTACAAGTGTATATAATCTTCTCCCTCCATCTAACAGACTCCATGCTTCCATCTGTATCCTTGTTGTCTTATGCAATGTATAATTGGATTTATTTCCTTAATAGAGTCCATGCATCCGTCTTGTTGTCTTCTACAAAATGTCATAAGTCTTTTTCCAATTTCCTCTCGATTGCTAACTTCTTTATGTCTTTGCTTCTTCTAAGTCTCTTCATGATTGATTCTGATTTTGGCTTATCTTGCAATAGCTATCACATAATATATTTAATCTTTTCTTGTATAGAAATCCTTATCTTGTTGTTCTTCCATGGATATATTTTTTCTTGGAACATTTTATCTTTCTAAGAGATAGATATACAAGATATGTACAGAGACGATGCAAACAAGATATGTACAAAAAATGAGGAGAGTGTTGTTTACCTTTTTAGAAGAAGAAGTCTCTTCCATCCTTCTTAGTCTTCTTTGTAGGTTACTTTTCTTCGGCAACTGATGCTTCATGTTTCTCTTTCCTTTTCTTTAGCTTGGGACACTAACTCTTGTAGTGATCGTACTTTTGACAGTTGAAGCACTATATTTCTGAAATATCTTTTCTTTGTTTTGACTTCCTTCTTGAATCAAACTTTCTTTTGTCCTTGAAGTTCTTGAATCTTGTTGTGAAGGCTTGATCATTGTACTTCTTTTGAGGTTTCTCTTTTGCATTGATCCTTGATTCTTCTTGAGCACAAAAAGTCCAAAGTTCTTCAAATGTCGGGTACTCCTTCCTTGTGTTCATGCTTGTGGTAAATGAATCCCATGTCTTGGGAAGAGCATTGAGTACTATGTTCACCAATTCCTTCTCTGAGTTGATCTCTTCAATAACTTGTATTTGATCTCTTAACTGGAATATCCTTACAAAGTATGATGTTATGTTGTCGTCATCATTCATCTTCATGTCACAGAGCTCATTCTTTAGACTCATAACTTGTCCAATGTTTTTGACTGAGAAGAGATTTGTTAGGGCATCGTACATCTTCTTTGATGATTCAAGATGGGAAATGTAGGGTATCAAGTGGTATTTTATGGAATCCACTATGATACTCATGGAACTTATGTCAACATCTTTGAACTTCTCCATAGCTTCAAAATTCTACAGTTCCTTCTCTTCTCCTTCTTCAAACTCTAGCTTCACCATCTTTCCTTTCACAATATCCAACACTTTATTCTTAGCAAGGATGAGGTCAATACTTTTCTTCCATGCTCTGAAGTTAGAGGCTCCATCTATCTTTTTCTCAGACTTCATAGAGTTCATCATGGCTGCTTGACATAGTCAAACCCTAGATTTGACCATAAATCCAAACTTCACATCTTGGCCTTCTGAGAGTGCCAGGATATGCACTGGGCTAGGGCACAGTGATATGTCCAATGATTAGGTCAATTCATTCAATTAAGGTGCCTCAACAAGAGGATTAGGGTTTCTACAACTGCACCTGCTAGTAACCCTAGTTGCAGTGTCTTGGGAGCAACTTCTGCTAGTAACCCTTGTGGCAGTTCCTCGGTGAGCTCAATATCCTAGCAACTATGTTTCCCTCTAGCGTTTTATGTTTTCTGAAGGAGGTGTGGGCCCATAACCTATTAGAATATAGAATATGGTGTGCTCGTTTTACCATTGACGATACTCTCATCACCCAACCATAGGCTAAAGCCACCCTCCAAGCACCTTAACCTTGACTGAGAATTACTCTGGAAGCAAACCCTAGGCTAGATATCCAAACAAAGTGTAGTGCATCTTCCTCCAAGGATAACACACCAACAATAGCTAATCAGATAGTCCAAACCCTAGCCAAGAGATAGTCCAAGCCAACACTGAAACTGCTAGCTGCAGTAGCTGCACCTATAGCTCTCCTCCACACGTGTGCACCAAACTGGGAACTATAGTGCGCACCAAACTAGGAATTGCAATTCTAAGATGTTGTCAAATGAGAACTGGCGCCCTGTATTTACACTGGCTCTGCTAGATCTGTTGGGGTCGACTTCTCCTTCTGGATATGTGTATGTTCAATATATTATTATTATTTCTGGACAACTTCTTCTCTTGGAGGATAATAACCTAATATAAATTATCTTCTTGAGCTAACAAGACTTCTAGGGTTATTAACCAACTCATTAGGGTTTCTCTTTCTTCCCAGAGTCTCCTATTCTCATCAAGTTTACACGTGGATGTAAATACCTCCCGCAACTACCATAATATTAATAGATGGCATCTCAACAACATCAACACAAAGTTGGAAATATTCATGACAAGGCTGGAATCAACAAAAACATCAACACAAAGATGGAAATGTTCAGCACAAGGCTAGCATCAACACAAAGCTAGAAATCTTCATCACAAGGCTGGCATCAACTCTACTCCTCCTTTCGAGGCAGGTCCTTTCGGACTACACCAATATTGTCTCGAAAGTGCTCAAACTTTACACAAGACTGAGGCTTGGTCAACACATCTGCAACATGCTCATTCATGCTAACATAATGGAGCTTCATGGCTCCTCTCTACACCATTTCACAAATGTAATGATGTCATATTTCTATGTGTTTTGACTTGTCATGGAACACAAGGTTCTCTGTCATTTTTATGCAACTCTAGTTATCACATAGAATCATGGTTGCTTCCATATCTAGATCAAATAGACATGTCAACAAATTCCAAAGCCATATGGCTTCACAACTTGTGAAACATGCAACAATGTATTTCTCTTATGTCGTGTTGAGAGCAATTCTTGATTTCTTCCTACTCTGCCATGAGATCATGGTTGACCCCATACTCAAACAACATCCCAGGGTGTTCTTTCTATGAGAGAAACTTCCATCCCAATATGAATTGGTATATCCACTTAGTGTGAAGTCGTGATCTCCATTATAACTGAGAACAAAATCCAATGTACCCTTAAGGTATCTCATCACATGTTTTGCAGCAACAAGGTGAACACATATGGGTTCTACCAAAAACGGACTCACGGTGTTCACAAAAAAACATATATCTGGCTTGGTGTTCATTAGATACATCAATGATTCAATGATATGTCTATACAACATAGTATCAACCAACTTTGACGAAGTATCAACCAGGAGCTTCAAATGTTTGTACATGGGTGTATTCATGGATTTACACTCCAACATATCAAACCTCTTTAGTATTTCAACTGCATACTTCCCTTGGTTAAGGAATATCATCTCCGAGCTCTTCCAGAACTCAAATGTAACATCCATGACCATCCATGTTGGTCCACGCTACACTAAATAACTCTTACTATTCTCTCTACGGAATATACTCTAACATACCCAACATCCAACTGAGCTATGCCACATAAATTTTTCGAACTGCATGCAATTAAAATATATACACACAGAAATCTTGTGGAAATATATACATAAAACATAAATAGACAAAAACATATGTAAATGCATGGATTCACATTGAAATAACAATAAACGTATACATGCATCATATACAGGAAATAACCATAAATATACTGACAGTCATAACCGCACATAAGATAAACCCATAAAAATACACACGTAAATAACAATGCAACATGCAAATTTATCACACAATTGACACTTATCTTGGTAAGAATGTAACCAACTGCGTATATACCTTTCACGAACCTCCCAGCCTTAGACCACACTTTTCATCACTCTCAACAGTGAGTCAACCTCGAGCTGGGAATAAACTCCACCTGGGTAAAGGGATTCCTAACCAAGCTAAAGGTTCATAGACAACAGGAAAGACTCTGTCACAAGTGCCAAATCAAACTAACAACCTACAATCCCTCATTCCCCACATGTCTATCCCATCCCAGGAAGTGTCCCCCTTCTCTGCTCAACAGTCCTTCGGCTGCCCCACTTCCTTTCCAGGCTTCAACAATAGGCCAGACATGAAGTCTCAGAGCCCTGTAGATGCAGTTTAACACCTTCAAGAAATCAACTCTCAACAATTCTCTCACCCAGAGAGAAATTACTCACGGGACTGAAAACCCTCCTCCTCAATATCCCACAGGCCTGAAAACTCGTTTTTTCAGTCCAAATCCCAAGCTAACCAGATACACCAACACATAATGGCTAGGGATACAGGTTCAGGTACAATCATGAAAATACAAAGGATAGCTCAATGGGTCTATGCATGCTCATGGATGATTGAATTGATTCCTGAATGAATTAAGGAATGATGGGAAGAATGATGGAAAATATGGGAAAATGAACTAAGTCCCAAAAATATGTATGCATGTTCCCAACTTGACACTTATCACGTTGGGAGCTACTTTGGCCCACTTATCCCCAACTTTGGAACTTAGGATAACATAATTATCCATACTTTATACTTTAAGAAATATTAATATAATACTCCTTTTTGGCTTAATCTCTCTAGCTTATCCCTTTCCTTAACTATTATCCCCCACCCTTTCCCTAACTAGTGGATTTTAGTCCCCCATCTCTTTTATCATGGTCGGTCTGTGTGCAATGATGAATTTTATATTAATTATGAGATATATACAAAAGTAGGTGCACTGGCCTTTAACATCTAAGCTTTGTGTCCTAATCAAAACATAAGAATCCTAGCTTACAATAACTAGCTCATGAGACTCTGAAACGCATCATATACACAAAGGCTCCCTAGCCTCGAAATCATGCACACTCAAGTTGCAGCGTGCGGTATCCAAGAATGTGCACACTTCATCATTTTACTATGCAGTAAAGCATGCACTATGCCATGAAATGTGCATACAAAATGATATCAAACAAATCACCATCTTAAGCACCTTTTCATTTACATTACAATTGGGTTTGGCCTAGGGATATTACAATGCCCTCCCCTTATTTATGCATTGTCCTCAATGCATCATGTAACCATATACAACAAAATTTCAAAAATGTGGGTATTATACCTGCATTGCATCTTCATACTCCCAATTAGCATCCTTAAGACCATACCAGATCCATTGGACCTTTACAATCTCTATGGATCGATTCCAAAGTTGTTTGATTTTTCGGTCCAAAATGTGTAGCAGATGCACTTGAAAAGTGCTTTCTTGCTCCACTTGCCACTTCAATCATATGTGACTGATAATCTACTTTCTTGTTGTCCAGGGCTACATAGATCCTTGTAACATTTCTTCCCATGTCCTCCATTGTTTCATTTTGTTGAACATTGTGAACAATCCTCCCTTTTTCACCTCTGTGAGGAAAATCTATGAACATGTGATCTCCTTTACGACCCCGTAATTGAATAGGTGGTTTCCTTGTCCTTTGACCTCCTACCTCAATCAATATGGGCTCTCTAGGAGTTGGTTGTCCCTGAGGATTATTTCTGAAGAATGTTGGCTTAGACCCCTTCTTCCTCTGATACATCTTGAATTTCTTTTTGTCTTCCCAAGATTTTTGGAAAGTTGGTCTTGCTTTCTGCTGATCATATAGGCATTTATCTCTCCTTATGTTCTCCTCCAATGTCTTTGGATCATCATAATATATTTTTTCACTGATAAATGATGGCAATCCACTCAAATACCTCTGAATATTAATTGTCTCATCCTTGATGAAAGAGACATACTTCAGCAGTTCTAGAAACCTTCTTTCATATTCATCTATTGTCATACTCCCAATCTTGAGTTCAAAGAACTCTTTAATTTTATTTTCATAATATCTCTTAGTCAAGTATTTCTTCTCAAAATACTTCTTGAATTCTCCCCAAGTAACACTTTTCTCTTTAATGTGTTGCACCTGCTCAAGTTGATCCCACTACATGGATGCATTTCCCTTGACTTGATAGATAACAATTCTACCTTCTGCATGAGAAGGAAAATTATGAAATTGAAAATACTTTCTCATGCCCAGCATTCATGCCTCTGCATCTTCATCCTTCTTGTGCTCACCATCAAATGTAGGAGGTTTGATTTTGTTTATTTATCCTCGTAGCTCATCCACCCGAAACCTCTTATGCTTTCTGACAGGGGATGGACTTGATATTCTATGTGATATCTTATTGTAATGCCTTGGGGAGTGATGGTGATGTCTGCTAACACTTTTGGTTCTTCTTTTGTCATCAAGAGACTTCTGATTTCCTGATTTGCTTGAGCTACTCTCCTTATCCAATTTATTTTCTATTTGGTTCAAGCTCCACATTTACTTCATGTTGAAGTCATCCTGTTGCTCCTTGGATCTCATAAGCCTTTCATTATCCTCCTTATGGCTTTGGACATCCTTCTGTAAATTTTTAACGGTCTCTTCCATATTCATGTTTTCATTCCTTTCATCTCCATGTCCATTGGATTTTGTTCCTTCAATGCCCAAATGGACATCCATCCCTCTAATCTCATCCTCCTGGCTGTAATTACCTTGTGCCTCTTCCATTCCTCTAGACTCTATGTTGATCTTGATCTGATCTAGTTTTTGTTAACTCTACAAAATGTGCATCCAACAAAACTTTGTCAGGTTAATTGTTTCAACAATTTCATGGAAATCTGAACCATTATGGTTCAATAATATATATCAGAATTATTTCTTCTAATTTCCTGGAAAATTGAATTCATCGATCAATTTTATGGGTGGATATTTATATTCCAATGTCCAAGACCTTTCCAAATCCTGCTCCCATACTTCATTCTGAATCTTGAGCATAAAGTTTTGGCTATTTAAAAATTGCCCATTAATTTTTCTGTTCACACTTCAACTTGGTGCAACTCTGCATTGTAATTATGCAATTTCACACCGAATCCATTGGAGTTATCATAGGATATCAATTGGGTTTATTCATATGCATCTTATGGACACTCTGTCCAAGTTTCACCTCTTTCTAGGTTTTGGGATGCTAGTTACAGTCTGCTGAAATTCCAAACCAAAATACCATATTGTAATTGGTATGTTATAGGTACCTTATTTTCCATATTAAACACATTTAACATGCCCAAAAGTTTAATTCGGCTCTTGTAATTTCTTCTATGTTTCCATATCTTTCTATTGACTTCTCTTGTGCCTCAATATGATTCCATAGCATAAATTTATGGTTCTTTGAAGTTACATGGGTCTTAAAATTTACCCTCCACTGTTTGTGTTGTAACTTTCTCATAAAAGCTATGTTTGACGAACGATTTACACCATTAGAAAGATCTCTTTGAGATATTTTATTTGAGCTGCAGACACAAAGTGTGCCTTTCCATACTCACTTCTTGTGATTTTCGAGTGCCTAAAAACGCTCTTAAGGGCCTCAAAAACACGACGCAAAAAGATGACATTCAAATGATATACAATGTCGCAGAAAATCATTGGTTTTATGTTGTTGTTCACCCTTCAAACAACTTCGTGCACAAACATTTCAACTTGTAAACCCATATTCACCATGCACAACAACAACACAAGGTAAATCATGCTGCGTGCACTTTAAAACCACTGTGTATCACACCTCTATCCCGCTAATAACTTGCACACACTACTTTTTTGTCACGCGCCAATATTCACCGTGCACAGTTTTGGTTCTTGCACTATTACCTGTTGCGTGCAGTTTTTTTATCACGCATTAACATTCCACTTGAATTTCACTCTACACATTGCACCATACCAAAGTTTAGTATTCCCCCACCCCACACCCATACTCTACACGCACCATTAACTAAACTGTCGGGTGACAACATATACCCACATTGCACGAGCACCAATGAAGTTTCTTTGTGCTCAGTCAATGCTGCGCACACCACGCGTGCCATTATTATGTGTTTTTCACACCAAATAATGTTAAATTTAGCGCGCACTCATGTACACCAATATTTTTCCGCGTGGCATCGATATTTAGAGTGCACACCCGCACACTAACATTTTTTCGCGCGGCACTGAAATTTAGTGCACACAACCGCACACTAAATTTTTCCGTGCAGCATCAAAATTTAGCTCGCACACCACCATGCCAATATCTTGTCGCATAGTGCTGAATTTTACCTATCACAAGATTTTCACTGTGCATCATGCATTTTTAGTGCACCCACCTGCGCACATTCATTTTTATGCACATCAATTCCTTGTGAATTCTGCTATAGAAATTGGGGCTTTTTCTTAATGTTTTCCCCAATTTACCATAGAAATTCTGCAACCATGAAATTTATTCAATTTCACCCTGATAACACCATTTCAACCTATGCAACAAAAAATTGTTGTAAGTTGACATTTCTAGAATGAATTTATCCAAAATCAATTTGTGAATTGACAAATTTAACCACTAAACTTACTCCATCTGTCATGGCTTCACTGTAACTTCAAATTCGACCCATTTTGGATCCGAATTTGCTAGAACATATATTAAATCAGGAATATCTCATTACTTGGCCGAATTTATCAATTTTCCCCAAATTTAACAACAACAATTGGGGCTTTTCCCAATTCCACGTTGTTGCTTCTAAATTTTACCATGAACACTCTACAAATTGAAATTTTCCCACCTCAAAATAAATCCTCTATGACATTTCACATCAACTCACCCTTCTCGGCCCATCCAGGCTTAGTGTTGAAAAGTGAAGCTCTGATACCATATTGTAATGTCCCTTACCATCCATGTCAGGCCACTCTACGCTAGAGAGCTCTTACTATTCTCTCTGCGGAATATAATATAACATACCCAACATCCAACTGAGCTATGCCACATAAAGTTTTCGAACTGCATGCAATTAAAATATATACACAGAACTTTTGCAGAAATATATATACATAAAACATAAAAATCCAAATACATATGTAAATGCACAGATTCACATTGAAATAGCAGTAAATGTATACATTCAACATATACAGGAAATACCCATAAATATACAGAAATTCATAACCACACATAAGATAAACCCATAAAAATACACACGTAAATAACAATGCAACATGTAAATTTATCACACAATTGACACTTATCTTGGTAAGAATGTCACCAACTGTGTGCAGACCATCCATGAACCTCCCAAACTTAGACCACATTGTTCATCACTCTCCACAGTGAGTCACCCCCGAGCTGGGACTAAACTCCACTCGGGTAAAGGGATTCCTAACCAGGCTAAAGATTCATAGACAACAGGAAAGACTCCATCATAGGTGCCAACTCAAACTAACAACCTAAAGTCGCTCATTCCCCACATGCCTGTCCCACCCCAGGAAGTGTGCCCATTCTCTGCTCAACAGTACTTCAGCTGCCTCACTTTGTTTTCGGGCTTTAGCAACAGGCCGGACAGGGAGTCGCAAAGCCCTGTAGATGCAGTTTAACACCTTCAGGAAATCAACTCCCAACAATTATCTCACCCAGAGAGAAATTACTCACAATCCTGACAACCCACTTCTTCAATATCCCACCGGCCTGAAAACCCATTTTTTCAATCCAGCTCCGAAGATAACCAGATACACCAACACAAAATGGCTATGGATATAGGTTCAGGTACAGTCATGAAGATACGAAGGATAGCTCAATGGGCATGTGCATGCTCATGGATGATTGACTGAATGCCTGAATGATGGAAGGAATGATGGGAAGAATGATGGAAAAGATGGGAAAATGAACTAAGTCCCAACAATATGTATGCATGTCCCCAACTTGACACTTTTCATGTTGGGAGCTACTTTGGTCCACTTGTCCCCAACTTTGGAACTTAGGATAAAATAATTATGCATACTTTATACTTTAAGAAATATTAATATAATATTAATTTTTGCATTAAGCTCCCTAGCTTATCCCTTTCCTTAAATTTTAACCCCCATGATTTCCCTAACTAGTGGAGTTTAGTCCCCCTTCTCTTTTATCATGGTCGGTATGCACACAACGATGAATTTTATATTAATTATGAGATATATACAAAAGTAGTCACATTGGTCTTTAACATCTAGTCTCTCTGGCCTAATCAAAACATAAGCATCCTAGCTTATAATAATTGGTTCACCATCCTATAAAACGTAACATATACACAAAGGCTCTCTGGCCTTGAAATCGCGCGCACTCAAGTTGTTGTGCACAATATCCAAGAATGTGCACACTTCATCCTTTTACTGCGCAGTACAAGCACACACTATGCCATGAAATGTGCATACAAAATGATATCAAACATCTCACCAGCTTAAGTACATTTTCATTTACATTACAATTTGGTTCGGGCTAAGGATATTGCATCAAAACCTAAGGAATAGTGCATTAGGCCAAGGTATTTCATCTCAAATTCTATAGTGAGCTTCTTGTTACAATTAATGATGAGATTTTCTTCTCCAGTTATAAATAAGTTGTCCACACACAACAACAATATAACAAGCTCATAATTCATAAACTTGAATTACAGATTAGAATCATCTTTACTCTTGGTAAAGCCCAAGTTCGTTAGGAAACTGTCAATTCTTCCATACAAAGCTCTAGGATCTTGTTTCAATCTATACAAAGCCTTATTCAATATGAAGACATGTGTTTTTCTATCCTCAACATCAAACCCTTGAGGTTGTTCTATATACACTTCCTCTTCAATGACACCATTGAAGAAATTTGTTTTCACATCCATGTGGTGTAACTTCCATTTCATCTTAGATGCAAAGGGATTTTATGGTTCTTATTGAAGTCTATCTGGCTAGAGGATCAAACCTCTCTTCATAATCAATGCCTTCCTTTCGAGAAAATCCATGAGCTACAAATATTCTTTATATTTCTCAATACTTCCATAAACAACATGTTTTATCTTGTATAGACATTTGGAAGATAACACATCATTTCTCTTTGGTATAGGAACTATTTCCCATAAATCATTCTTTATAATGGATTGGTATTCCTCTGTCATGGAATCTACCTATTATTTCTTCTGAATGGATTCTTCAAAGAAAGTAGGCTATTACAGGTGAATCCTCTTGCAGACAAGAAGATTCCTTCTTGGTATCTAGATCCCTAAAACCAAGACAAAAATGGTTCTATCATTAGTCACTGACATCCTTTTAGATCTAATTAAGCTAATGAATGAAGAGGAAGAAGAAAAGTGTACATTTTTAAATGGTGTTTGTCCTCTCAAATTCCAAGTTGAGCTTCAATCACAAGCTCCTCGATAGGTCCTGTAGAAAAAACAAAGATACAACAAGCTTCCTATTTTACTGAGATTAGCTCAAATACAAATCTATCTAATGAAGACAAGTTCATGTGGAACAAACATAAACTTGAAAGAAACATGCCAAGAATGTATGTATATTAATGAGAACAAATGAAGAGTACTTACAATCCTCTGATGAAGGTGCAACAACTTCTTCCAACTCTCCTTGTCCAACCCCTTTTCTAAATTAATCTACACTAATTATGTTTCAATGGAATCTCACTTATGGGATCATAATTTTTGTGTAATTCTCAATCTCCATCTACTATATGTTTCCTATGAGATCATAGGTTTCATACTTCCAATCTTTTCATCTACCTTTCACCATGAGAAGGCCTCCTTATATAGGCTTTGAGAGGCCCAACTACTAGAGAGATATTTGGGATAAGTTGAGGATTCTTCTCCTTCAGTTGTGGATCTTCCCTAAGATCATGCCTTGAACTCATATTCGAATCCAGCCAACCTCAAAGATTGAGGGGATTCTCCCTTGATTTCCTCCAACAAACCAAATTTCACCCAAAAAAGGCCAGTGCTCCCTCAAAAGGGACATAGTTCATTGAAACACTCCCCTGGAATAGGGTATAGAGTGTCAGTGCTCCCTAACAGAGCATAGGGGAGAACTTCCTTCCAAAAATGGACTTTTTAGTGGTTTTTCCAGTGGCAAAAGGCTTGTACTCCTTGTCAATTGATTTCTCTTTTTCAAGACTAGTCTTTAAGGTGTCTTAAGTGTTCTTATGATCTTGTTAGAGGCATGGCATAGGAAATATGGAGGTATGATGTTTGTGACACTTGCGACACTTATGGTCAAGATACAACACTTACGGACAAGATGTGACACTTACAACACTTGTAATGATGACACTTGTGACACTATTGAAGTGAGTAATTTTGTTGTGTAACAGATTGCCCTCCAAAGTGGGAAGTCAGAAGACAATGATGACTGAAGTACTTTGTAGAATTTTCTGAGCAAGGGTATGGATGCAGAGAGGCTAGAAAAAGTTGCACACAACCATGAAACAAATATTATGACATGTTTCAAACCCAAGGAAGGCATACCTATGCTTGAGTGATAAAGACTTTTTCAGGTATGGATGCCATAGAATACACTGTGGATCCATAATTATATTGACAAAAAGGTATAGACACTAAACATACAATGTGGATCTATACTTCGATGACATGAACTAATCGTAGCCACACAAAATACACTCTGGATCTACAAGATGACAAGACATAGCCACAAACCAATACAAAGTTGATCTATGTGACAAGATATGTGTCAATATTCAATAGAAACTCCATCGCAACCTATGTAAAGTATATATCAGAGTGAATGAATCAACCCAGGGTATTCTTACCAATCCCGAATCCCGATGTAGTACGAATATAAGCATGTGAATAGATGTCTTGATTTTGAACATGGCAGAAGCCACTTGATTACGGGTAAATGATGTAAACCGTTAACAAGCGCAAGGGAAATCACCATTGATGTCAATGATTCCCAAGGTACCCTATTACATTCCAGCGAATGTGAATGTATGAGTTGAAGTCGAACATTTGTGGAATCATTTGATCAGAGGTAAATTATATAAACCTACTATCAGACACGTGGAGGCCTTCCATTGAGGCATGCAGGTCCCAAAGTACTAACTGGTTTCTAAGTCTAATTCACGGATGATGTGTTGAGGTCGACAGGAATATACTCGTCACATGAGGGCCTTGATGTATCCCCCATCAATGACACAAAACTGACACATAGATGTAAATGGTGGATAGAATGAACATGGACTAACACAGGTATTGAAACAGGATATTCGTGGTGGCTAACTCTCGAGGCAAATACTCCCCTTGAACATTGAGGCATGACAACAGAAACTTGAAAGGGACCAAAAATTGATAATGAAATGGATACTGTGACCTACTTAGGGTGACCCAAAGGAGTAACTAAACTCAAAGGATTGGTTTAGTGCAGAGGTTTAGCAGATTGAAATGCATGCAAAGATAAAATGTCGTGTTCAAGGGAGACTGTAAGGTTACTACGAAAGTTCTCAAAAACTTCTTGTCTTGTTTCTCTCAATTTTTCCCCCATCCAGATAGACAAGTACCACTTTTTGGTTTAATGAGATGGAGGGTAACACATGCTCAATATAACTCACCTTCGATAATTTCCTCTTCCTTTGTTTAACGAACTAGAAGAAGTAAGGGTTTGGTCCCATATGGGACCTTCAATGTATGATTGTTTAACGAGTCCAGAGAAGGTAAACTCAGTGGTTTTTCATATTTAGAGAGTATGAAAATGACTTAAAGATGATTCCAGTGTGGTCCTTGTTCATATTTTTAGTCTCAAGAGGTTGAAAAAGAGATAAATTATCACTCGAAAGATGCCCTTTCAAACCTTTTAATGAGTGGGAAAGGAGGCAAGATCACTCGACAATATTTTCACATTTAGAGATTCTGAAAAGAGATTAAAGGAGACTCCAAGGGGTTACTTTTTCATGTATCCATAGGATCCTGAAAAAGAGATAAAAGGTTGCTCGGTTACATTCTCATGTTTTTACGAGCGTGAGAAATAACAAAGACTAAGCGTGGTATATGTCCAGTTTGAAAATATAGTGGTGTAACTCCATAATGATCATCAAAGGATGGAGACATGCCCCCCAAGGTTCAATTCATTCACTGACTTTGAGGTTGTCACCAATTTATGTACTATATGGATAAAAAGGATACAGGTGGATGAAATGAAGGTTCAAATACAAGAGTTAACAAAGGTCTCGAATCGACATCTATGAGATCTGGAAAAAGACTTAACATGACAAGAGAGGCGACTGTTTCATTTTTGAACAAGCTTGACATAGGAAAAGAAATATCCTCAAGGCTCTGGGTTCAATCCCTAGATCCATGTTTCATTTTTTAATGAGCTTTCTACAGAGAGGAAAAACTATGCTCGTGACCTTTGTTTCATTTTTTAACGAACTTTCCACAAAGAATAGAAACTATGCTCGTGGCTTCTGTTTCATTTTTTAATGAGCTTGACACAGAGAGGAAAACTGTGCTCATAACGTCTGTTTCATCATGGCTTTTAAGAGGATGACGCTCTGTCAGGATACCATGTCAAGAGATAAAAATCGGTCATGGCTTCCAATATATCTTCACTGGATGGAAGAAGAATGATCTGGAAGGAACACATGTCGAGGGTCTCGACAGGGGTAAGGAGATCAGGCTCCAATATCCCTACCTAAGAGATCACCATGTCAACTACCAGATCTAAGTAATCAGAAATTGAAGTCATGGGAGACAATGCCACATAATTGACCTGTGGTAGAGGTGATACTGAGTGCATATAAGACCGAGTTAACGAGGGCATTGCGTTAATGTTCAAGTCAGATCCAACAAATGAAAGTTGATCAATAGTCACCATTCTTCCATCGTGCGGGAAATATATCACATGAAAAAGAGTGGACACAATATCTTTCATGGCATAGACATAATCTCTCCCAAGGAGTAAATCGAAATCCAAGGGGTCTTGGACTACCATAACATCAATAAAGATTGTTTTTACTTGCAAAGTTACCAGAAACTGAGGAAGGATCCCTGAAGGGTGATTGGTTCTTTTGTTGAAAGAGAACAAAGTCTAGGTAATTGGCACAAGCTTAGGATAACCCAAAGCTTTCCAAGCAATAGAGGAAAAAATACTAATAGATGAACCTTCATCTATCAACGTATGAGGAATGTCCTAACCACAAAATTTTACTGTAATATTGAAAGGAATGTTGTTAAGAACCCAATACTGAATACAAAAGCACCACAACAGATATATAAGAACAATATGCAAAATCTCATTTTATTACTATCAAACCCTTAGGGTAGGGCAACACCATAAAATGGATCCTATTATGGAAGTGATCCTCTCCTGTTCACTTGCCTCTTTGAGGGGGCATCCTCCTATTGAGCTACCACTCCACAATACAATACTTCTCTTCATGTCTCATTACATTGCTTGAACCCCTTTATATAGTTATACCATCACCTAAGAACATTCTAGAGGAGGAATCTTCTAGAAGTAGAACCTTCTAAGAAATCCTCTTACATTTGATATATCTAACTACCATAGTGGGCCTTATTTAATAATATAGTGGACCTAGTCCACCTTACATTGAATGACCTCCACTATTATCACTATGGGCTCTCTGGTGCCCCCCACTACCTCTCTAGCTACCTTACATTTCGTCCCCCTTATGAAAGCGTTGTCCTCAACGCTTGATGTACAACCATATACCAAGGTCCCATGGATAATTGTGGACCGTAATGCTGAAGAAGAATGAAGAACCAAAGTCCCATGTAGAAAGGAAATCCACCAT
>JZKD02S2278408.1:179090-199561 GCA_000966675.3 Picea glauca | reverse complement strand
TGCTCATGTGAACTCCCTGTAGAAGATTTTGGAACCCAATAACCAACTCCAAATGATGCTCCAAAGACTGACACCTATCATGTGGATCCAAATAAGAAGATCCATCCATATAGTGAAAAAGGGTCATAGAAGAATCTGGAATGAATAATACCACTGTAGAATATGTAGAATGAACGTTGGTAACTAGCTCCTGATGTGGGACATTGATGTTCTCTACAGAAGGTGGATTAGAGTCATCAAATAAAATATAAAAGTGGTTGTCATCCCAGAAATGACAACTATCCATATACCAATCATCACAATCTGCCTCAAAATCATACCAAGCATATATTTCTTGATTATATTCATGCATGAGGCACTGCATAAGAAATCTCTCCTACATGTTATTCAATGAATCTTGAATACTACGAAAACTATCATTGAGGCCATATGTGAGGCTATCTGTGAGGCCATGTGTGAGGCTGTTTGTGAGGCCATGTGCAAATGCATCCAATCTATCATCCAATTGGGCTTTGAATGATTCAAGAATTTCTTTCAAGTTTTGAGATGAAATAGCCATATGATCACCCTATTAACTCTTCGGTCCTACAACCGTCATGAAAAAACTCAAAAAAATAGACCCAATAAGTTTCGGCAGAAAATCACGACTTGTTCTGGAAAAAACCCTAAAAAACTGTTGAACTTAAAATGTTCATAACTTCATTTCCCGGACTCCGTTTTGGATGATTTGTTTTTTGAAATTGAGTGAAATTGTGAGAATAACTCACATCTGTAATTTATTTGGGCAAATTCGGCCTCCAATTGCTACAGAAATAAAAACAAATCGCGTCGCCATCCGCAGAAAAAACCCTGAAAAATTGCAGATTTTAAAACCTCAATATCTTGACTTTCCGGACTCCGTTTCAGACGATTTTTTTTTTTAAATTGGGTTTTTTTATGAGAGGAAATCAGATATACAACCCTTTTCTACAAATTTTTCACATAAATATACTGAAAATGTCTGGAATTTCGCGGCCCTCTTTTTTCTTCTCCGAAAAAAAAAAAATCTACAAAAATAAAAAATAGTTGCCCACAACTCTGGCTAAGGAAAGTGCTCTGATACCAATTGTTAAGAACACAATACTGAATAAAAAATCACCACAACATATATATAAGAACAATATTCAAAATCTCCTTTTATTACTATCAAACCCTTAGGGTAGGGCAACACCATACAATGGATCCTATTATGGAAGGGATCCTCTCTTGTTAACTTGCCTCTTCAAGGGGGCATCCTTCTATTGAGATACCACTACACAATACAATACTTCTCTTCATGTCTCATTACATGTCTTGAACCCCTTTATATAGTTCTAGCATCACCTAAGAACATTCTAGAGGAGGAATCTTTTATAAGTAGAACCTTCTAAGAAGCCCTCTTACATTTATTATATCTAACTACCATAGTGGGCCTTATTTAATAATATAGTGGACCTAGTCCACCTTACATTGAATGACCTCCACTATTATCACTATGGGCCCTCTGGGCCCCCCCACTACCTCTCTATCTATCTTACACATGTGAGACGGAAGACGAGGTCTAGTTAACACACCCCAATAAAAAAGGATGGCCTCATTACTTGGAAGGGTTTTCGTAGGAGGAAGAGGAATTCCGTTGGGCACGGTAGATCCTATTCCAATAAGAAAATTGTCGGTAGAATCGAGTTTACTCTCTAGCGAGAGAGTAGGATCGGTCGATGATGGGATAGAATTGACCACCTTGGCACTCTTCAAAGGAAGAGTGTGATGGACTGATGATGAAACCAGAGAAACCAATTTGGAACTCATCAGAGGAAGAGTGGGATTGACCGATAATGGAATCGAAACAACCACTTTGGCACTCTTCAGATGAAGGGTGGTACTGACTGAGGAAGGAACTGGATTAGTCACTTTATCACTCGTCAGAGGAGGAGTTGGTTTGACCGATGAAGTAACCAAAGCAACCACTTCGACACTTCTCAATAGAGGAGTGGGATCAACTGATGGTGGAGTCAGGTCGACCACTTTGACACTCTTTGAATTAAGGGTGGAACTGACCAATGAAGGGACTAGATCAGTCACTTGGGTTTCACTTTCTAGATGAAAATTGGGGTTGATCGATGACAGAACTGGATCAACTACTTTGGTAAGTGGTTCAACCAAGGATGAAACTATATTGACCACCTAATCAACTGGATTGATCGGAGATGGAACCAAATTGACCAGTCCATCAACTAACAATGGGTTGGGATAAATCTTACGATAACCTTTTCAAAGTTGAAGTTTTTCCAAAAGAGAAGAAGCCTCATCCATATGAGGACAAAGGTGAGAATAATGATCACCTTTGCATAACATGCAAGGGAATTTGATAGTTGTATTCTTCTTAGCAACCTTAACATCACTAGTTGATGGGGCATCATCAACGTGTCTATCAGGGGCTGATTATGTGGAAGAACACATTTCTAAGACGTTGGGAATACCAGGGCAATCCCTCAGAAAATGGTTACACTTACAAGGACTGCAACGAAATTTGGGTTTTAGATCCTTCGTTTTAACCTTGTCTACCTTATCAACACTCCCAATACTATTGACAATAGATGGTTTCTTAGATCCAACATTTGATTTAGTTGGATGCTTGGTCCCTTTCTGGTTCTTCTTCTTCTCCTCTTTCCATTTCTTCTTCTTCTTATCAATCTGGCTACTCACTTGAGAGATTTCACTAGGCGAAGAAGGAGAAATGGAAGGAGACCTGATGGGCGAAGGAGAAAGGTCAACATGAGGTTGATGTGTGGGTGGTGTTCTTACATCTGAAGAACCTTCATTCAAGATCACCGGAGTGGAGAACAACCATACCGGTAACCCAATTGTGAGGCCTGGAAGGCTCAAAGTAGCGATGTAAGGAGGACCAAGTTTTTTGTAAGAAGGAAAAAGAAAGGGTTCCCCTGGAAAAGGGGTTCCTTCATTGGTCATTTTGGGAACTAACACCATAAAAATAAAAATCCAACCTAGATTCTTCTAGGGAGAACAAACAACACACTAAAAATCTAGTAAGAAAGCAAGCAAACAAAGCCTTCTCACAATGAGCACACTAGTTGGTGATGAAATCCAATGTCGTGGGAACAAAGTAAGAAGGGGATAAGATAGAGTGGGTGGAAAAGTTACGTTGACGACCTTCTTAATGGACTTACACCCTAGTGGAAGATGCCACACATAAATGTGGGTATACCCTCCAGGAAGCCCGAGTGAGTTTGGCCAACGTCGATTCTAGGTACCGTGAAGAATTTCCCCTTCACAGTCACCTGATGTAAATACCCTAAAGATATAGGCCACTAAGGAACAATGATTCCTGGGGAAATAGTCGATAGTCTTATCCATGTGCAGGGGCATGGTATCTAGCCCGAAATAAACTTGAAAGGCTTCCACTCATCATTGTGGGTATACCTTCAATCGATCCCCATAATACGTGCAATATCTACACCAAGACCAACAAAGAAGGGTGAGTAACTCTGCCGGTCTTAATGCAACCTTGTGATTGAACTTTGTGTGAGAAGATCTTCCCGGGACAAAATGTAGCAATTGTATTTGACCGCTCCCTAACACAAGATCCTATGTTTGTTTTCATATTTGGAAAGTTATGTTTCACACCTATTCCAAATCCCTACAACTAATCTAATGTAGGTTTGCTACCAAAAAATGTAAAAATGTCTAATCAATTTTAGTTTCGCATTTCATTTTTAAAGTTGTTTTTACTCAAATGAAAAATGGCGTGGACAATATGGTGTTTTGACCGACTCGAAAGTTATGAAAAGATATGACGATTCAACCTTTTCATTTCGATGAAAGCTATGCTATGAGAAGGACAAAACATTCAACATTTCAGATGCACAATGTCCCAAAATGTCAAAAAACATGCAATTCTGCTACTTTAAATGCAAGCATTCAAGGAAGACAATAAAATACGAAGAAGTATACAAGAAAAGATAGGGATAATAGAGAAACTGCTCAAAACTTAATTTCTTGGGAAAATGACCTCAAACATCAAAAGTAAAATTACAAAAGACCCTTGCAACTCCTTACAAAAGTTTTCACTCAGTCAGATAAATGAGAAGAAAATGACAAATTGACTCTAAATCGTCAAAGACAAAGAGTGACTTCAGGGTAAGGAAGAAAAAATGTAAAAATTCCAAACAAAAGGAGATTAATTCTTATAAAGTAGAGTGTTGAAGGCCAAATCAAGGATTTACTGAGATGATAAGACTCTGAGCAAGTGCCAAAAGAAAAAATTGAACTTCAGAGAATGAAAACCTAGAGGATTCTTCACAGAAAAGGGGAAGTTCTCTGGTGTAAGGGGCACTAGAGAATTCCAACACTCTGTGTAAACCCATTAGGGAGTGCCAATTCTCTGGTAACAAGGTTAGGGGGGCGTTGGCCTCTAAAAATTTAGAAAAAAATCCCAGAGAGTCAAAAAATGAAGCAAACTGAGTCAATCAACTTGAAGGTGATGAAATCAAGAGTCAATCAATTAGATATAAGAATCAAAGACAATATGGAGAAGGTAAATAAGTGGGAAAAGTGACAAAAAAAGACCTATGAAAGGAATAAAAAATCAGAGCTCCTCCCCAGTGGAGTTGCCAATTTTTGTTAGAGGTGAATCCTCCTACGGAGAAGCGCATTCCACCTTGGTATCTAGACCCCTAAAAACAAGACAAAAAGGGTGCTATCATTGGTCACTGACATCCTTTTATATCTAATTAATCTAATGAATGAAGAGGAAGGAGAAAACTGTACCTTTTTAAATGGCGTTTGTTGTCGCAAAGTCCAAGTCGAGCTTTAATCCCAATATGCTCAATAGGTCATGTAGAACAAACAAAGATACAACAAGTTTCCTATTCTACTAAGATTATCTCAAATACAGATCTATCTACTGAAGACAAGTTCATGTGGAACAAACATAAACTTGAAATAAACAGGCCAAGCATGTATGTATATTAATGAGAACAAATGAAGCATACTTACAATCCTCTAATGAAGATGCAACAACTTCTTCTAGCTCTCCTTGTCCAATCCCTTTGCTCAAGTAATATACATTGATTATGAATCAATGGAATCTCACTTATAGGATCATAATTTTGGTGTAATTCTCAATATCTATCTACTGTATGTTGCCTATGAGATCATAGGTTTCATACTTCCAATGTTTTCATCTACCTTTCACCATGAGAAGGCCTCCTTATATAGGATTTGAGAGGCCCAACTACTTGAGAGATCTCTAGGATAAGTTGAATATTCCTCTCCTTCAGTTGTGGATATTCCATAATATCATGCCCTGAACTCATATTCAAATCCAACCAACCTCAGAGATTGAGGGGATTCTCCCTTGATTTCCTCCAACAAACCAAATTTCACCCAAAAAAGGCCAGTGCTCCCTCAAAAGGGATACAGAGTGTTGAAACACTCCCCTAGAAGAGGGTACAAAGCAACAATTCTCCCTAACAAAGCATAGGGGAGTTCTCCCTTCCAAAACTTAACTTTTTAGTGGCTTTTCTAGTGGAAAAAGGCTTGTACTCCTTGTCAATTGATTTCTCTTCTTCAAGACTAGTCTTTGAGGTGTCTTAAGTGTTTTTATGCTGTCATTAGAGGCACAACATAGGGAATATGGTAGTATGATGTTTTCGACACTTGCGACACTTATGTTCAAGATACGACACTTACAGACAATATGTGACACTTACAACACTTGTAATGATGACACTTGCCACACTATTGAAGTGAGTAATTTTGATGTGTAACAGATTGCCGCCCAAAGTGCAAAGTCAGAAGATGATGATGACTAAAGTAGTTTGTAGATTTTTTCGAGCAAGGGTATGGATGCAGAGAGGCTGGAAAAAGTTGCACACAACCATCAAACAAATATTATAACATGTTTCAAACCCAAGGCAGGCATACCTATGCTTGAGTGATAAAGACTTTTTCGGGTATGGATGCCATAGAATACACTGCGGATCCATAATTATATTGACGAAAAGGTATAGACACTAAAAATACAACATGGATCTATAATTCCATGACATGAACTCATCGTAGCCATGAAAAATAAACTGTGGATCTACGAGATGGCAAGACATAGCCATAGACCAATACAAATTGGATCTATGTGACAATATATGTGTCAATATTCAAGAGAAACTCTGTCGCAACCTGGGTAAAGTATATATCATAGTGAATGACTCAACCAGGGTCTTCTTACCAATATTGATGTAGTACGAATCTAACCATGTGAATAGATGTCTTGATGTTGAACATGGCAGAAACCACTTGATTACCGGTCAATGATGTAAATCGTTAACAAGCGCGAGGGAAATCACCATTGATGTCAATGATTCCCAACATACCCTAGTACATTCCAGCGAATGTGAATAAATGAGATGAAGTCAAACATTTGTGGAATCATCCAATCATAGTTCAATGATGTATACCCACTATCGGACATGAGGAAGCCTTCCATTGAGGCATGTAGGTCCCAAAGTACTAACTAGTTTCTAAGTCTAGTTCCTGGATGATGTGTTGAGGTTGACATGAATAGAATCGTCAGAGGAGGGCGTTGATGTATCCCCCATCAATGACATGAAACTAACACATAGATGTAAATGGTGGATCAAATGATCATGTACTGACACAGGTATTGAAAAAATATATTTGTGGTGGCTAACTCTCGAGGCAGATACTTGCCTTGAACATTTAGGCATGATAGCAAAAACTTGACATGGACCAAAACTTGATAATTCAATGGATACTATGACTTATGTCGGGTGACCCAAAGGAGTAAGGAAACTCAAAGGTTTGGTTAAGTGCAGAAGTTCAACAGATTAAAATGCATGAAAAGATAAAATGTCATGTTCAAGGGTGACTGTAAGGTTACTATCAAAGTTCTCAAAAACTTCTTGGCTTGCTTCTTTCAATTTCCCCCCCATCTAGATAGACAAGTACCTCTTTTTGGTTTAACGAGCTCGAGGAGAGTAACAAATCCTCGATATAAATCACTTTTACTAAGTTCCTCTTCCTTTGTTTAATGAACTAGAAGAAGTAAGGGTTCGGTCCCATATGGTCCCTTTAATGTATGATTGTTTAACGATTCTACAGAAGGTAAACTCTGTGGTTTTACATATTTAGAGAGTCTAAAAATGACTCAAAGATGACTCCAATGTGGTCCTTTTTCATAATGTTAGTCTCATGAGGCCAAAAAAAAGATAAATTATCACTCGAAAGATGCCCTTTCAAACCTTTTAACGAGTGGGAAAGGAAACAAGATCACTCAACAATCTTTTCACGTTTAGAGAGTCTCAAAAGAGATTAAAGGAGACTCCAAGGGATTCCTTTTTCGTGTATCCATACGAGCTCGAGAAAGAGATAAAAGGTTGCTCGGTTACATTCTCATGTTTTTACGACCATGAGAAAGAACAAAGACTAAGCTCGGTATGCCCCCATCTTGAAAAGCTAGTGGCTTAACTCCAGAATTATCATCAAAGGATGGAGACTTTTTGTTACAAGTGAATCGTCCTACGGACAAGCAGATTCCCTCTTGGTATCTAGAACTCTAAAACCAAGACAAAAAGGGTGCTATCATTGGTCACTGACATCCTTTTAGATCTAATTAAGCTAATGAATGAAGAGGAAGAAGAAAAGTGTACCCTTTTAAATGGCATTTGTCCTCGCAAATTCCAAGTTGAGATTCAATCCCAAGCTCCTCGATAGCTCTTGTAGAACAAACAAAGATACAACAAGCTTCCTATTCTACTGAGATTAGCTCAAATACAAATCTATCTACTGAAGACAAGTTCATGTGGAACAAACATAAACTTGAAAGAAACAGGCCAAGCATGTATGTATATTAATGAGAACAAATGAAGACTACTTGCAATCTTCTGATGAAGTTGCAACAACTTCTTCCATATCTCCTTGTCCAACCGCTTTGCTCAAGTAATCTATACTGATTATGCTGCAATGGCGTCTCACTTATTGGATCATAAGTTTGGTGTAATTCTCAATCTCCATCTATTGTATGTTTCCTATGAGATCATAGGTTTCATACTTCCAATCTTTTCATATACCTTTCACCATGAGAAGGCCTCCTTATATAGGCTTTGAGAGGCCCAAATACTTGAGATATATTTTGGATAAGTTGAGGATTCCTCTCCTTCAGTTGTGGATCTTCCCTAAGATCATTCCTTGAACTCATATTCAAATCCAACCAACCTCAGAGATTGAGGGGATTCTCCCTTCATTTCCTCCAACAAACTAAATTTCACCCAAAAAAGGCCAGCTCTCCCTCAAAAGGGACACAAATCATTAGAACACTCCCCTGGAAGAGGGTACAAAGTGCCAATGCTCCCTAACAGAGCATAGGGGAGTGCTCCCTTCCAAAAAATGTCTTTTTAGTGGTTTTTCTAGTGGCAAAAGGCTTGCACTCCTTGTTAATTGATTTCTCTTCTTCAAGACTAGTGTTTGAGGTGTCTTAAATGTTCTTGTGATGTCGTTAGAGGCACGACATAGGCAAGATGGAAGTATGATTTTTGCGACACTTGCGACACTTATGGTCAAGATACAACACTTACGGACAAGATGCGACACTTAAAACACTTGTAATGATGACACTTGTGATACTATTGAAGTGAGTAATTTTGATGTGTAACATAGGATCCTTCTCTAATATATCACACATCAAAGCCATGTAACTGGAGAATGGCTTGCTTTTCTTGACTTGTCTCATGGTTCCTTCAGGTCTACCATACTTTTGTCCATATTGAATAAGTTCTATTTCCTAAGATGGATTTCTCTTGTGAGAGATCGTCATCTGAGGAAGTTCTTGAGATTTTATTATGTCATGATCTTCTGGAATCTCCTCATCAGGGGACGTTATGACTTCCTTCAGTGGTTCTGCAACTCTTGGATCTCCATGTTCTTCCTCATATACTTCTTCAATTTGGCATATTCTTGATTTCTTCACTGTTGCATATTCATCAAAGGTTACATATTTGTTGATCTCAATATGATGGTAACCTGGTATATAAATTTTGAAGGCCTTGGAGACCTCATAGTATCCAAAAAATATTCCCTTTTTTCCTGAAGGGTCCAACTTGGTTCTCTTCTCTTTTACAGTGTGTACAAATACCGGACAACCAAATATCTTGAGATGGCTTACTTCTGACCTCTTTCCGGAGAACATCTCTTCATGGGTTTTGAACCCAAGAGAACTATGGGATAATCTATTATGTACATATATTGTTGTTCTTGTTGCTTCTGCCCATAAGTGCATTGGAAGATATTGATTGTGGATCATAGTCTTCACTGCTTCCATTATAGTTTTTGTCTTTCTTTATGCTACACCATTTTGTTGAGGATTGTAGGGAGTAGTGAGCTCCCTCTTGATCCCTAGATATTTACAAAATTTTACAAACTGTTTTGAGGTGTATTCTCCTCCATTATCTGTCCTAAGTATATTGATATTTCTTTCAGAGAGATTCTCTAGCAAGGATTTGAATTCCTTGAATTTACCAAACACTTCATATTTTGATTTTAAAAAGTACACCTAAGTTTTGTGATAATAGTCATCGATAAATGATACATAATATGCATACCCACTAATGGAGGTTGATGGAATTGGGACACATACATATGAGTGGATGAGATCTATGACTCCTTATGGTTTATTGTCGCTCTTTGAGAAAGGGTTCTTCATGTTCTTTCCTTGTGCACATCCATTTCACACACCTTCATGGTCAACCTTGAATTTTGCTAGACCTGTGAATTCCTTGCTTACATATGGTAATGCCTTGTAGTTGATGTGAGCAACTCTTTTATGAAAAAATTCACATGGATTATCAATGGAATGAGTCAAGGTTTCTTCTGAGTGACCTTTTATCTTATACAAGCCACCTTCTTCTTTTCCAATAACAACTACATCTTCTATGGTTTTTCCTTTGGGTCGCATAATAAGTTATCCATATATGAAAGAAACTATGAGTCCTTTATTATCTAAAGCAGAGATACAAAGTAATTTATTTTTAAAACCTGGTACATATAGTACATACTTCATCTTCATTGGGGTCCCTGAATAAAGTTTGTTATTCGACTCTCCTACTCCTTTTATAGGGTACTGGTAATCATCTCCAAGTGTAACTTTGTGGGAAAAGTTATTTTCTGTAAGGAATGAGATAATGTCTCTTTGACCCGTCATGTTCTTAGAAGCACCACTATCTATGAGCCAAGTATCATCACCATGTGACGTTGATCCTAAGAGGGAAGAGATTAAGACACTCTTCAATCTATTGTTTTATCATATGTGTGGGTGGTTTTTCATATTCAAATGTATAGGCACCCTGCCTTTTGTTTCTTTTCTTGTATTCTTCTCTTCTAGATGGAAAATTATTAGAAATATGTCCCATCTTGTCAAAACGGTAACATTGGTAGGATGAGAAATCCTTTTCTCTTCTTTGGAATTCTTTTTAACTTCTGGAATCTCCTTGGAGGGTGAGATTATTTATGGATGAATTTATTTGGTGAGTGAGACTCCTTATGTTGATGACTTTACTTTTGGAAGTGAGACATCTTTCTATTTAATTTAGTATGAGTAGCTAGGGCTTGACCTTCATCTCTTGATAGTATTGCTTCTCAGATAGCTACTCTTTCTTCTTCTTGAATACATTCTTCCCACATATTATCAAAATGTAGTTCCTCCTTTATGACACAAATAGTTTCGATGAATTCATCCGAAGGTATTGTGAGACCATTAAGAGTTTTCATTGTGAGTTCATATTCATCTAGAGTATCACCAATTGATTCTCATTGTTCCTTGAATTGTGATATTCTAGAGAAATATTCATGAATTGTTTCTCCTTTCTACATCTTTGTAATTTTGTGTTGAGTTCTTAGATTCATCTTTCGGTTGAGTTTTTTCCTTCACACATTATGGTTAGGGAATCAAAAATTTCTTTAGGAGTTTTATTTGAAGCCACTTGAGGAATCAAGTGATATTTAATAGAATCTGTAATTATTCTTTTCTCCCTAAACATGTCCTTTTGATGTTTTTCTTTAGCTACAACATCAATAGGTTCTGGTAAATCCTCTTTAACGAATCTTGCTAGGTCATTTTCTTCTAGAATGAGTGCAATCCTATACTTCTAGGCATGAAATTTATCCACACCTTCTAGCTTGTCAACAAGCTCAATGCTTGCAGACATCTTGACATGAGCTAGGAAAATGACCAAAAATTGTAAATGATCAGAATTTAAATTTGAACTTACCAGGGGGTGTGATTGGCTGAGGTGAGTAGCCTAGTGCAGTTGGATTTCAGAAAATTCATTTTTTTCCTCCTCAAACTAAGCCTGCAGAAATCTGGGCTGGTACTTCTGGTACTGGTTCTGGTTTCCTGGTTTTTTGGTACTAGTGAAAAATAGGGTTTCACTTTCTGGGAGCTATTTCCACTAGAAAAGTGCGTTGATATTGCCAAACTGTTTTCTAGGCTAGGGTTCACATCCTTGATGATTTTTAGGTTGAAATTCCTCTTTAATAGAAAACCCTAATTTTCTTGTATGACAATAATGACGTTTTTTCTTATCTAGTGAAAGGTGCTCTATTCATTTTAGCTCAGATACCATGATAAGTTTTGATCGATTATTAGGTTTCTTTTAAATTTACTAGATAGAAATAGAAAAGGTAATATCACTGAGACAAACACAATCATAAGATACAAAACATTTATCCTGGGAAACCCTCATGGGTGAGAAAACCCAACAAAAACTTCCTTAATATAGATAGCCAAGACAATAAACAAAAACACTAGAGAATATCCAACATTTAGAAATGCGCCTCTCTCTTCCTTCTTATCCCAACTGCAGCTACCAAACTTGCGCACTTGAAGAATGAATGATTGAGTGAGATAATGAGGCGCTAGCCTCCTTTATTTATGCTAGTTGGAAGGCGCTGGAAAGGTGTCTCTTCATTGGGAAGGGCCAACTTCTCTTATTAGTGGTTAAAACAACTTTAATTAGTCCTGGGGGTTGGCTTCTTAATTTGAATAATATAATTATGGTTTGACCAATCCACAAAAGGGGATTTGGTCAAGTACAAAGCCCAACATGATCAATCCACAAAAGGGCATTTCTCTGATGAATAGTAACTCAATAATAAATAGAAAACTCTTTGTAGTTACAATATGGTTGTCATAAAAGAACATCACCAAATTCATGGGGAGAAATATCATGCAATACCTCATCTTTAAAAGGCTTGATTTCATAGGGTAGACGACACTATTGGATAACACAAAGATCTCTTCCTTGGCAAAGCTAGACGATGGTGTAGGGTTGTGAATATAGTGTCACCAGGAGGTCCATCCGCTTGACAACCTATGTTGATATTGGGTTCTAAGAACTTAACCCTAGGAGGTGAAATGAAAAAATTGATGTGGGCCATGATGGGTAAGTTGGTACCTCAACTTCCTGAGGTCGTAGATTTTGCATACGACCTCCATTTTAGGTGTGTTATATCCCATTGTAAAGGTATTTTTGATAACTACACATTACTCCGTCAAACTTTGGCTTCGTCTACAGTTTAACTCAAAAAAAAAAAAAACCAATGTTAAGGGCCCCAAAACGACCCTGGAAAAACAAAAGGATGTGATGACATGAAAACATCCAAAATAAGCCAGTTGGATTAGGTGGGAGGAGACCAGTATTCACCTAGAATATGTGTAGGGCTTCAGATAGGCATGAAAGTGTGGAAACCACAATTATAAAGAAGTACAAAATAACGTGTTGAACTAAAAACAAGAGGAGACAATTGGAATAGGTGGGTGGCCACCAATATCAACCTGGATCATGAGATCATTCATGGGAATTTCACATTTCTACATAATATTTTTTGAAGGATTCTCAAAGATTGCCCACCCAATATCTTCCTTGCAAAAGAAGGGTGTGAAGTTTGAGTGGACACCAGATTGTGAAAGAAGTTTCCAACACTTTAAATATTTACTAACAATTTCTCTAATATTAAATATTTTTTATCCAAATAAAGACTTCATTGTATGCACTAATGCAAATAAATAAAGACTTGGTCAAGTTCTTAGTCAGAATGGAGATTTGGTATGCTATGAATAAAAGAAATTAAAGGAGAATGAAAGGCTATATCCTACTCATGATTTGGAATTGGAAGCCATAGTGCATGTCTTGAGTGTGTGGAGGCAGTCTCTCGTGGGAAAATATTTGAGTTGAGGACATACCATAGTAGTCAGAAATATTTATTTGGAAAACCAACTTTAAATGCCAAGAAGAGAAAATGATTGGAATTCCTCAATGTATATGAATTTGATATAAATCATATCAAGCGTAAATAGAACAAGGTGGTTGATGCACTCAATAAAAGAGTGCACGAGATTCATGCTACAACCATTATCATGTACAAATCATATTTGAAAGACATAATTTCATGGGATACAAAATCATACCTACGGTACATGGAATTAAACGAGAAATCACAGCAAGGTATTTTACAGTAAAAAATTGAGTATTCTGAGTTAAAATAGGATGAAATTATAATGTGTAGAGGTAGAATTTATGTGCCAAATTTTCAGGAATTGAAAAATCTGATTTTAAAAGAAATGCATAATGTGTCTTAAGTTTGGAACCCAAGCTACCAGAAAACTATTGCAGTTGTCAAAATCCAATATTGTTGGCTAGGTATGAAGAAAGAGGTTGTTGATTTTATTTATAGGTGTTTGGAATGCTAAAAGGTCAAGATTGAACATAGACACCAATCTCGATTGGTACAACCATTACCCATTTTTGAGTGGAAATGGGAAATTGTAACAATGGATTTCATCACCAAGCTGCCAGAACAACCAAACATCATGATTCCATCATGGCGGTGGTGGATAAGCTTATCAAATCTTCCCACTTTATTCCAAAAAATCTCACTCACAAGGCAGCCATCATTGCTCACAAACGTATTGAACCTTATTTAGTTTAGCTAACTAAATATCACTATAGTTATCTTGTTATATACAACTACTCTAACAATTGATAAGTAAGGTATAGTTTTAGCCCCACCTCGGGGGTGACCCAATGCTGAGAGTTTATGAGAGGTTTGATCTAAGGATGGGGGGTAGGAGGGACATGCAATATCTCCACGCAGTTGATGTTCTTTTTATCAAAGATAAGTGTCAATTCTATGATAATTTATGTGGTGTGTTAATATTTATGTATTTAATTTCATGGATTTTTCTTGTGTAAAGTGCATGTATATTTTTGTTATTATTTTGAATGAATTTGTGAATTTTCACATTATCTTTATGAATTAAATCAGTATCAAAGAGTTTGGTATTAGAGTTTGAAATTTTCCTCTAGTATGATGTCATGTTATGTTCTATATAGTGGTCTTTGAAAAGTTTAAGTGTGTGCCTGGTATCTTCATGAGTGGATAATGTAATGTATATACCTCACTTATGTATGTAATATGTAAATCATATAGCTATAAGACCTGGATAGCCATGCTTACCCCTTTTCCGTGTATTCTTGATGATTTGGATAACCTATTAGTATATTGTACTAGACTCTACTATGAAATTCTCAGTGAACCAGGTTATTGGTTATTGGAAGTGTATCTATATGTTGAACGAACCATTCATTCTAATTGGACCACACTTACCCATTCATTCTAGTTGGGCCACATTTACCCATTCATTCCACTTGGACCACATATATGTGTGAGGAGATTATGTTTGTGAGGTAGAAAAAAATTTCTAATAAGTGGTTTGTTCCTAGTCTTTAGAAAGTTGTTAGATAGATGGTTGTGAGAGAGATTCTCTCCAACTAAAAATCATATATGATTAGTGTGAGGTTGAGGTAGATCAATGACAAACCTTGTTGTATTTACATGTATCATTACATTGATTCAATAGAAAAACTCTATCAAATCTCAAGAACAAAAGTTGATATTCAAGAAATAATGAAGCTAAAGCTGAAATAACTTCTACACAAAATATGAAACTTTTCAAAAGTTCATAATGAAACTTCTTAGATGAATGTTCGTTTGATCATTTGTATGATTTTAGGGTTAATGTATTACAAACGAAATTTATTAGTTCACTGGAAGTGCTTATTGCTGATTTCAACAAGATATAATGGAGGCCTGATACTTTTGGATTCAGACTTACTAACCTCCGAAAGCTCTATGTTGATTCAACAAAATTAATATAAAATCAAGCTCCAACGATTACTATATTCACTAACAATAAAATCCTTGACCATATATTCATTTACTATTACACTATCAACTTAATTTCGATATTATATGAAAACTATGGACTCTACTTATTTATTTTACTTAGTTTATTTATGTTATTTGACTTATTTTGTTATATTTATAAGATTTAAAAATAAGAATGTATTGATTTTTAATTTAAAAGGATTTTGTTAGAAAATTAATAAATAAACAACGATTTCGATAGAAATCAATGAAATTAAACCATTAATTATTAAAATAAGAAATTTATAAATCCGTTCCAATTTTTTTTCTCACTATCTAAGAAATGTATTGCAAAGATCTGCCTCTATTTTTTATTACTTTAAAGAGTTATTTTCTGTTAATTAAAATAGCAATGTTCTGCAGCAACTTAATGTAATCTTTGACAATACGTCTCATTAATTAGTAGTCTATGTCTCTGTAATCAGTAACCGTGACTTCATTTTCTGTTGGAGGCTGTAGGTCATCATATCTGGACACAAACAGAAAACAAAAACATTGGATTATTAGCCAGCCTTGATTTCGTATTATTAAGTCACCAAAAACTAAAAAAAAAAAAATAGAAGCCTATCAATATTCAAAAACAAATCCTACTTACCTAACGAGACTCCGAGTATCTCGACTCGTTCGAGGCTCCAAAGTTTTATCAGCTATCATACCCCACGTTGCTTCAACCGGAGCAGCAACGAATGGCCCCAGCGGTCTGGAATATTGCATAAATTGCTTAAATAAGCATGACATTAAAAATATTGGACAACAAATTAGTAGTTACTATGTGTAATTTGCAATTATATATATATATATATATATATATATATAAAAAGCATGGATCATGGAAAAGTTGTAAGAACTTTTTTTCATTTTGAAGATGGTGTTTAAGGTAAATTTAATAATTTATAGGGTACAAGATTTTTAATAAAAAGTTTCAAAGACATTACAACAATACATTCATTATGAATTTAACTTGGTACTTAAGTGAAATCAATTTAAATGGGAAAGATAATAACCATTCTTCTAGACTAAAGTAAATTAACAAATAAACTAGAAGACATTATAACAATATATTCACTATGACCTCAATATATTCACTATGACTCCTTATGTTGATGATTTTACTTCTGGAAGTGAGACATATTCCTTCTCTCGTTAGTATGAGTATCTAGGGCTTGATATTCATCTCGTGATAGTATTGCTTCTCAGATAGCTACTATTGCTTCTTCTTGAATACATTCTTCCCACATACTGTCAAAATGTAGTTCCTCCTTTATGACACAAATAGTTTCGATGAATGCATATGAAGGTCTTGTGAGACCATTAAGAGTTGTCATTGTGAGCTTATATTCATCTATAGTATCACCAATTGATTCTCGTTGTTCCTTGAATTGTGATATTCTAGAGAAATATTCATGAATTGTTTCTCCTTTCTGCATCTTTGTAATTTTGTGTTGAGTTCTTAGATTCATCTTTCGGTTGAGTTTTTTCCTTCACACATTATGGTTAGGGAATCAAAAATTTCTTTAGGAGTTTTATTTGAAGCCACTTGAGGAATCAAGTGATATTTAATAGAGTCTGTAATTATTCTTTTCGCCCTAACCATGTCCTTTTGATGTTTTTCTTTAGCTACAACATCGATAGGTTCTGGTAAATCCTCTTTAATGAATCTTGCTAGGTCATTTTCTTCTAGAATGAGTGAAATCATATACTTCTAGGAATGAAATTTATCCACACCTTCTAGCTTGTCAACAAGCTCAATGCTTGTAGACATCTTGACATGAGCTAGGAAAATGACCAAATATTGAAAATGATCAGAATTTAAATTTGAACTTACCAGGGGGTGTGATTGGCTAAGGTGAGTAGCTTGGTGCAGTTGGATTTCAGAAAATCCATTTTTTTCTTCCTCAAGTTGAGCCTGCAGAAATCTGGGCTGGTACTTCTGGTACTAGTTCTAGTTTCCTGGTTTTTTGGTACTAGTGAAAACTAGGGTTTCACTTTTCGGGAGCTATTTCCACTAGAAAAGTGTGTTGATATTGCAAAACTATTTTCTAGGCTAGGGTGCACATCCTTGATGATTTTTAGGTTGAAATTCCTCTTCAATAGAAAACCCTAATTTTCTTGTACGACAATAGTGACATTTTTTCTTATCTAGTGAAAGGTGCTCTATTCATCTTAGCTCTGGTACCATGATAAGTTTTGATATATTATTAGGTTTGTTTTAAATTTACTAGATAGAAATAGAAAAGGTAATATCACTGAGACAAACACAATCATAAGATACACAACATTTATCCTGGGAAACCCTCATGGGTGAGAAAACCCAACAAAAACGTCCTTAATATAGATAGCCAAGACAATAAACCAAAACACTAGAGAATATCCAACATTTATAAATGCGCCTCTCTCTTCCTTCTTATCCTAACTGTAGCTACCAAACTTGCACACTTGAATAATGAATGATTGAGTGAGATAATGAGGCGCTAGCCTCCTTTATTTATGCTAGCTGGAAGGCGCTGGAAAGGTGTCTCTTCATTGGGAAGGGCCAACTTCTCTTCTTAGTGGTTAAAACAACTTTAATTAGTCCTCAGGGTTGGCTTCTTAATTTGAATAATATAATTATGGTTTGACCAATCCACAAAAGGGGATTTGGTCAAGTACAAAACCCAACATGATCAATCACAAAAGGGAATTTTTCTGATGAATAGTAACTCAATAATAAATAGAATACTTTATATAGTTACAATATTTAAACATCACTATGGTATGCCACTAGATGATCGTGCTAAGTGAGAATTGTGCCTACAACATAGTCAGATGCATCAGTCTCAATCTTGAATGGTTGTTGCAGATTGGGAAAGGAGAGTACTGGAACTTTAGGTTAATCTTATGGAAGAACTTTTCCCCCTTGATTTGGTCAAGAAGTTCATCAATTCTGGGAATTGGGTATCGATTCTTGACTATGATTTTGTTTAATTCTCTGTAATCAATGCAGAGTCGTCAAGTCCTATCGTTATTTTGCATTAGTATAATCAAGCTTCTGCAAGGGGAGGAGATGGGTCTGATGTTCCCCTTCTAAAGAAGCTCTTGGATTTGACTCTTTATTTCATTTTCCATCAGCGGGCGAAAATAGAATGTTCCATTAGGTAGAGGTGCACCAAGGGTTAGATCAATTGGATGATTGACTTAGCAATGTGTCGGTATCCCGGTGGGTGAGGATATGGTGTCTTTATACTCTTCCATGAACCTATGTATTTGATTTTGTTGCAAAGAGAGGCTCTGTGTATAGGCCACGGATGTGGTGGTGACCTTCTTCTTACTGTGAGAACGGATGATAAAGAATATGAACTTATCCATCTATGAAATTACCTTACTACATTTATTAGCAGAGATTAAATAAATAGTGGTGGGTGGTGCTACCTCTAGTATCTTGTACAATTGTCTACCCAAAGTAATAATAACACTGCGGAGTCTAGACTCATACACAACATGGCACTTCCATAAATATGGTTTTCATAAAAGAACATCACCAAATTCAAGGGGATAAATATCATGCAATACCTCTTCTTTAAAAGGCTTTATTTCATAGGTTAGATGACACTATTGGCTAACACAAAGATCTCTTCCTTGGCAAAGCTAGCCAATGGTGTAGGGTTGTGAATATAGTGTCACCTGGAGGTCCATCCGCTTGGCGACCTATGCTGATATCGGGTTCTTCTGACTTCCGCTATCGACAATGAAATGAAGTAGAGCCCCATTTACCCACATCTGTGAGTGAAGGATGTGTTCCCCTTCCTCTGGTTCTTATAGTTCACTTGGTTGGATTTTTGTGGTAACGACAGTGGAACTAGATTCAACATCGATAATCTACTTCCCTCCTTCTGTATTTGATTGAGAGACAAAATAATAATCTAACTAGGAATCTTTCAGCTCGACCACAAGTGATTTCTTAGAGCGACATTCTTTGGTGTTGTGCCACGGGAGTTTATGGTATTCACACCATTTTACTATGTCATTCTTAGTCTTCTCATTACCCTTCTTGTGTTGTGGCTTGGACTGGTTTTCTTGAGAGTGGCCATATTTTCTCTGTCCCTTGTTCTGTGAGTTGGGGCCACCTTTTCCCTGCTTTGACCGTGAGGAGTTTGCAGATCCAAACTCTCACCTCTTCTTCTTAAATTTTTTCTCGATCTTGACAAAATATCTATAATTCATACTCAATGAGGAGATGTCCATAAACTCCATTCATTTTTTAATGTATCTATGCAAACAACCATGATATTTGAGCACCAAATGTCGCTCAGAGTCTTTGATACCCAATTTGGTCTACAATGTTTGGAAAATATTGGTGGAATATGGTACTGTCTGGCCCCTTTCGTAATATAGAGTGGTCCAACTGGTGTACTTGTCCTCGTAGCTTCCAAAAAGGTAGTATTTTTATTTAATGTCATCCCAAAAGGAATCCCATGTAGGGGAAACCGCAAATATTGCATATTCCTCTAAGGCCCTTTTCTCAAAGTAAGTATCCAACCAGTCCTTAACATAGAGGATGACCTTGAGGAGTGAAAAAGTAATTTTTTCCATATCGAAAAAATTGTGGACCAAAGAATACCCTTCGAGTAGATTCAACCATTTATCTATAACATCATCATATATTAGTCCTTCAAATAATGGAATATAAAAATTTACATGTACATTGGAGGGAGTTGCATGGCCGCTTGATGAATATGCTTCTCTTGTGGGAAGCCGCCGAAGGATCTGTGAAAAGTTATCCATCATTTCGTTCATTTTCCACACAAGGTCTTCCTTGAGAAATATTTTAAATGGATATCTTGCTCCATCATAATTATTTTCGTCCCCCATGGCTTGTCTTCAAGATTGGCGCAGATGATATTGTAAAGGCTCGATTGGATGTCAAAACCCTAGAGGCCTTTTTAACATTCCTCATAAATGTCAAAACCCTAGACATCTAAAAACTTAACCCTAGGGGGTGAAATGCCAAAATTTATGTGGGCCATGATGGGTAAGTTTGTACCTCAACTTCATGAGGTCGTAACTTTTCCATACGACCTCCATTTTAGGTGTGTTATATCCCATTGGAAAGGTATTTTTGAGAAATACACATTACTTCGTCAAACTTTGGCTTCGTCTACACTTTAACTCACCTTAAA
>JZKD02S2278408.1:147059-178402 GCA_000966675.3 Picea glauca | reverse complement strand
TGGAAACCACAATTATAAAGAAGTACAAAATAACGTGTTGAACTAAAAACAAGAGGAGACAATTGGAATAGGTGGGTGGCCACCAATATCAACCTGGATCATGAGATCATTCATGGGAATTTCACATTTCTACATAATATTTTTTGAAGGATTCTCAAAGATTGCCCACCCAATATCTTCCTTGCAAAAGAAGGGTGTGAAGTTTGAGTGGACACCAGATTGTGAAAGAAGTTTCCAACACTTTAAATATTTACTAACAATTTCTCTAATATTAAATATTTTTTATCCAAATAAAGACTTCATTGTATGCACTAATGCAAATAAATAAAGACTTGGTCAAGTTCTTAGTCAGAATGGAGATTTGGTATGCTATGAATAAAAGAAATTAAAGGAGAATGAAAGGCTATATCCTACTCATGATTTGGAATTGGAAGCCATAGTGCATGTCTTGAGTGTGTGGAGGCAGTCTCTCGTGGGAAAATATTTGAGTTGAGGACATACCATAGTAGTCAGAAATATTTATTTGGAAAACCAACTTTAAATGCCAAGAAGAGAAAATGATTGGAATTCCTCAATGTATATGAATTTGATATAAATCATATCAAGCGTAAATAGAACAAGGTGGTTGATGCACTCAATAAAAGAGTGCACGAGATTCATGCTACAACCATTATCATGTACAAATCATATTTGAAAGACATAATTTCATGGGATACAAAATCATACCTACGGTACATGGAATTAAACGAGAAATCACAGCAAGGTATTTTACAGTAAAAAATTGAGTATTCTGAGTTAAAATAGGATGAAATTATAATGTGTAGAGGTAGAATTTATGTGCCAAATTTTCAGGAATTGAAAAATCTGATTTTAAAAGAAATGCATAATGTGTCTTAAGTTTGGAACCCAAGCTACCAGAAAACTATTGCAGTTGTCAAAATCCAATATTGTTGGCTAGGTATGAAGAAAGAGGTTGTTGATTTTATTTATAGGTGTTTGGAATGCTAAAAGGTCAAGATTGAACATAGACACCAATCTCGATTGGTACAACCATTACCCATTTTTGAGTGGAAATGGGAAATTGTAACAATGGATTTCATCACCAAGCTGCCAGAACAACCAAACATCATGATTCCATCATGGCGGTGGTGGATAAGCTTATCAAATCTTCCCACTTTATTCCAAAAAATCTCACTCACAAGGCAGCCATCATTGCTCACAAACGTATTGAACCTTATTTAGTTTAGCTAACTAAATATCACTATAGTTATCTTGTTATATACAACTACTCTAACAATTGATAAGTAAGGTATAGTTTTAGCCCCACCTCGGGGGTGACCCAATGCTGAGAGTTTATGAGAGGTTTGATCTAAGGATGGGGGGTAGGAGGGACATGCAATATCTCCACGCAGTTGATGTTCTTTTTATCAAAGATAAGTGTCAATTCTATGATAATTTATGTGGTGTGTTAATATTTATGTATTTAATTTCATGGATTTTTCTTGTGTAAAGTGCATGTATATTTTTGTTATTATTTTGAATGAATTTGTGAATTTTCACATTATCTTTATGAATTAAATCAGTATCAAAGAGTTTGGTATTAGAGTTTGAAATTTTCCTCTAGTATGATGTCATGTTATGTTCTATATAGTGGTCTTTGAAAAGTTTAAGTGTGTGCCTGGTATCTTCATGAGTGGATAATGTAATGTATATACCTCACTTATGTATGTAATATGTAAATCATATAGCTATAAGACCTGGATAGCCATGCTTACCCCTTTTCCGTGTATTCTTGATGATTTGGATAACCTATTAGTATATTGTACTAGACTCTACTATGAAATTCTCAGTGAACCAGGTTATTGGTTATTGGAAGTGTATCTATATGTTGAACGAACCATTCATTCTAATTGGACCACACTTACCCATTCATTCTAGTTGGGCCACATTTACCCATTCATTCCACTTGGACCACATATATGTGTGAGGAGATTATGTTTGTGAGGTAGAAAAAAATTTCTAATAAGTGGTTTGTTCCTAGTCTTTAGAAAGTTGTTAGATAGATGGTTGTGAGAGAGATTCTCTCCAACTAAAAATCATATATGATTAGTGTGAGGTTGAGGTAGATCAATGACAAACCTTGTTGTATTTACATGTATCATTACATTGATTCAATAGAAAAACTCTATCAAATCTCAAGAACAAAAGTTGATATTCAAGAAATAATGAAGCTAAAGCTGAAATAACTTCTACACAAAATATGAAACTTTTCAAAAGTTCATAATGAAACTTCTTAGATGAATGTTCGTTTGATCATTTGTATGATTTTAGGGTTAATGTATTACAAACGAAATTTATTAGTTCACTGGAAGTGCTTATTGCTGATTTCAACAAGATATAATGGAGGCCTGATACTTTTGGATTCAGACTTACTAACCTCCGAAAGCTCTATGTTGATTCAACAAAATTAATATAAAATCAAGCTCCAACGATTACTATATTCACTAACAATAAAATCCTTGACCATATATTCATTTACTATTACACTATCAACTTAATTTCGATATTATATGAAAACTATGGACTCTACTTATTTATTTTACTTAGTTTATTTATGTTATTTGACTTATTTTGTTATATTTATAAGATTTAAAAATAAGAATGTATTGATTTTTAATTTAAAAGGATTTTGTTAGAAAATTAATAAATAAACAACGATTTCGATAGAAATCAATGAAATTAAACCATTAATTATTAAAATAAGAAATTTATAAATCCGTTCCAATTTTTTTTCTCACTATCTAAGAAATATATTGCAAAAATCTGCCTCTATTTTTTATTACTTTAAAGAGTTATTTTCTTCTTTATTTTTTGGAATACTAATTTATAATTATTTAAAAACTTGAACATTCTGTAAATTAAAATAACAATGTTCTGCAGTTTCTCTAACTAAGAGCAACTTAATGTAATCTTTGACAATATGTCTCATTAATTAGTTATCTATGTCTCTGTAATCAGTAACCGTTACTTCATTTTCTGTTGGAGGCTGTAGGTCATCATATCTGGACACAAACAGAAAACAAAAACATTGGATTATTAGCCAGCCTTGATTTCGTATTATTAGGTCACCAAAAACAAAAAATAAATTTTGAAGTCCATGAATATTCAAAAACAAATCCTACTTACCTAACGAGACTCCGAGTATCTCGACTCGTTCGAGGCTCCAAAGTTTTATCAGCTATCATACCCCACGTTGCTTCAACAGGAGCAGCCACGAATGGCCCCAGCGGTCTGGAATATTGCATAAATTGCTTAAATCAGCAAGACAGTAAAAAGATTGGACAACAAATTACTAGTTACTATGTGTAATTTCCAATTATATATATATATATATATATATATATATATATATATATATATATATATATAAAAAGCATGGATCATGGAAAAGTTGTAAGAATTTTTCTTCATTTTGAAGATGGTGATTAAAGTAAATTCAATAATTTATAAGGTACAAGACTTTTAAGAAAAAAGTTTAAAGACAGTTTACTGACAAAACTGTGGTCATTTCGATCAATCAAAAAAACTCCAACCACAGAAATATTTTTAATTAGGTTTAAAGATATTACAACAATACATTTATTATGAATTTAACTTGGTACTTAAGTGAAATCAATTTAAATGGGAAAGATAACAACCATTCTTCTAGACCAAGGTAAATTAACAGATAAACTAGAAGACATTATAACAATATATTCACTATGACCTTAACAAATCACTTGTAATTCAATTAAGTAGGAATGATAACGATCATTTCTTTGGATCACCTAAAATAAACCCAATTAATATACAAACAAAATATTTAAAAACTCAATAATAAAATAAATAATTATAAATTATTTTTTATCTCACAAAAAATTTAAACTTTTTTATTTGATCCATTTCAATACTAAACTTAAAAATAAATTTATAGCCATCATATTATTTTCATGATGTAAATGTCATTAATAACTTAAAAAAATTCATATTATTTCCATAGCTTTTACATCATTAACTAAAAAATCATATTATTTCCATGGCTGTAAATGTCAATACAGATTAAAAATTAAAAAATTCAGTAAACACAAACGTACCCAGCTCCAGGTATAGGCACCACCGCCCGTGGAAGACGTGTAAAGTAGTCTATCTGCATTAATTGCATGCAATGTACTTATATACAATGTCCAAGCTCATTATAAACAAAAGTTAGTTAAAAATACTATATTTATTTCCATAACCTTAACAAAGTTACTTATATACAATTATAAAATTAAATACAACCAAAACAAATGGATTAATAAATACTTGTTGCTGATAAAGACCTATCTAACTAAAACAAAAGGATTAATGGATACCTGTTGTGGATAAGGACCATTGGGATCACTGTGAACAATCAAACAAATACATATAAATATTAGAAAAGAAATCCAAGATATATATGAGAAAAGAAATGAGTCTACAATGCCTTAGTTTTAGTTTTATGATATTAAATATCATGCAATACAATGATGCAATATTCTCATAATTTTACTTACTTCATGTAATGTTGAAAATACACTTCTTCACTTATATTTTCTGTCAAAGCTTTGACTATGTCCGGGTGTTTTGTGTTCAAATGTTTACGTATAAATTTAAGATCTTCAAAAGCCTTTGGACAACCCGGTGCTTTACATTTATATTTCCATTCACATTTTGCACATGGAACCTTCTCAAAAAAACGACCATCTAATTCTTCATACACTGCACCCTCCAACATATCCTTTCCCCGTTGCATGCAAGTTTCACGTAAAGGATGGTAAAAATCTCTCAACCTGAAAGTATAAGATATCAAAAAACTTACATAAGTTATTGAGTTTGCAGAAAAATTGTATTAAGAATGTTTTTTTTAAATAATATTGAAAAAACCAATAATTATAGATAGTAGGCTCTATAGTCTAGTACAAGGGAGATTTTGTTTTACTTACCATTCTTCGTATTTGTGATTATTAAAAAACTGAATCTTTTGTAACTTTATATCATTTTCCCTATAATCTACATCCCTGTCCAAACCAAAACACATGCAATCAATTCAGTTTACATGAACAATTTATACAATTGTTAAAGGAATGAATCACATACTATATTTTCATGTAATAGTTTAAAAGTTTTAAGAAATGATGATTTTTTCCGAAAATATTTACTAGAAATTAAGTAACTATTTTCATATATTAATTTGATAACTTGACAGTTACCTTAAAAATAAATTATTATTATTATTATTATTATTATTATAATATTCCCCTTCTCTTATATATATATATATATACCTACCACAGTTAATCATATATATATATACTCTTGTAGAGATATATATATATATATATATGTATCGAGGGTTTAAAATGTAATAAAACTTGACTTGATAGTAAGAAAAGATTAATTACATTTCTGTTGCCTGCCGAAAAGGAGGAGATGGACTATTAAATGCACGGTTCCGGCTGTGACGCAGTCTGTCATGTGAGGGGCTAAGGCTCCGTCGCTGTGTGACCGTGCTCTGAATGTTTCGTGGACGCCGAGCAGATTGAGATCCGGAAATTTGTTTTCCGTCCGCCATTTATTCTCTCGTTCTGACTTCTCTTATAGAGAAGAATATGGAAAATCGAATTGAGGTCCCTTCACTTTTCTTCAACTCAATTAAATTGCCCTCGGTTTCACTTAGCTTCGATCCAATTCAACTCCCTGAACTTTTCGAAGAGAAAATGAAGATTCCGAGGTGTACGTAGGTATAAATACACGCACGGTATCCATCATTGGCCGCGTCTTCCGAATAAATCGGCTGTATTGTTCGAATGAAAGGGTGCCGACATTTGTTTTTTTTTAAAACAATAAATTTAGACCAAAATAAATCATGGAGAACTTCTAATTAGGAAATTAAAATCGTCAACTTGTTTGTGTGGTTACAAGCTAATACATAATTTATGTAATTAGGGAATTTATTTTAACCAGGCATTATTTTAATTAGACGTGAAGAATACTTTTTTTTAATTGTTTGAAGTTTTAATATTTTCCAAACCATAATCGATCACTGATCCTAGTTACAATGTTTTATCAACTTTCCTTACTGTACATATTTCTTTTATATGCCTTTCATACGTTTGAAGTAGATGATAAGCGCAATCCTACATGTCACAATTTACATTAATAAAAAAACAAATTAAAAACTATATATATAATTTTTAGTGTTTTCCTTACTATAAAATTTTTAAGAGAGATATCAAGACAATATTAAACTAAAAAGAGATTTTTTCAATTTCTATTATAAATTCATATTCTAGGCTCCATCCTCATTGATTTTAAGGAATTAGTCATGCAATTCAACTAGGATGGCCAATAGTTTAAGTTCCAAGGAGTCACATTAGGTTTTCTTGAGATCAAGAGTTCCCATTGCATGTAAATGCTTCTAAAAAAAGGTCATTAAAACATTATTCCAAAACTCCATTCCATTCAATCCACTGAGACACCCTCTATGCATCATGTCCTCAAATCCATCCTCTCCAAACATCAATTTGTTTTCTCTACTACCCAGGGAATTTCCCCTTCCCTTGGTGTTCATGATCATTCCATTCCCCTCGGCTCCAACAACCTTCCTCCCAATGTTCGTCCCTATCATCATCCCTTTGCACAAAAAAACAAAATTGAGAAAATTGTTCAAGAATTGATCGTCGTGGATGTTATCCATTATAGTACTATCCCCTATTCTTCTCCTGTGGTCATAACACTTGAGAAAGAAGACTCTTGGCACATGTGACCCGAATTTCACGTCCTAAACAAATTCACCATCAAAGACAAATGATTCATTCCTGTCATTGATGATCTCTTGGATGAATTAAGTGGTGTCCAATAATTTACTAAACCTAGTCTTCAATTTATCTACCACCAATACGTATGAAAGAGGAAAAAAATCCTAAGACAACATTTAGAACTCATGAAGGCCACTATGAGTTTTTGGTCATGCCCTTTGGCTTGTGTAACACTCCCTCCACTTTCCAAAGCCTCCTGAATCATGTCCTCCATCCTTTTCTCTATCATTTTTTCTTAGTTTTCTTTAATGATATTATCATCTATAGTAAAACATGGAAATATCATCTTGGACATGTGGATCAAGTTCTTCATCTACTCTCTCAACACTAAATTTTCCACAAACAACCTAAATGTGCTTTTGGTGCCTCGGAAGTGGAGTATATAGTTCATATTGTTAGAAAGGATGGTGTCAGGGTGGATCCTAAGAAAATTGAAGCTATGCAGGATTGGCCTCACCCCAAGACTCTCAAGATATTGTGTGGTTTTCTAGGTTTAACAGGCTATTATCACAAATTTGTTAAGAATTATGGAAAAATTGTGGCCCCTCTCACTCACATAAAAAATAATGCTTTCAATAGGAATCCAACAACTAATCATTCCTTCCGAGCATTAAAGGAGGCTATGTGCACCACTCGTTTCCTAGCCATTCTTGACTTCATAAATACCTTTTTCCTGGAATGTGATGCTTCAAGGATAGGAATTGGAGCATTCCATATGCAACATGGTCAGTCATTGGCCTTTACCAGCAAACAACTTTTAGAGCGCCATTTGAGAAAATCAATCTATGAAAAGTCAATGTTGGTTATTTTGCATATAGTGGGTCTTTGGTGCCCTTATCTATTGGGGTAATGCTTCCAAATTAAGACAAGTCATCAGAGCCTCAAGTATTTTCTAGAGCAACGAATTGCATTCGCCTGTTTGACAACACAGGTATTCCAACAGAGAACGAACACCTTCAATAACCACTCACATAACCAGATCAAAGATCAACACATCGATTTTTTCACGTGGTAAAACCCCTACAGGGAAACATCCATGGCCCCAACCAACGCAACAACTTGGAGCAGTTTATTAATGAAAAGAAAAATATTACAGAGAGATTTTACAAGGGAGTTTCTCACAATCGATTTTTGGCAAATGACCCTCCATGCTATTTAAGTAGAGATCATGGACCAATCGGGTGTTAAGCCACGGATCAATGGCCATTAAGATCAAGGAGAGTTTGAACTGTCAAATCACTCTATGTCGGGAACATATCGTGACCGTCGAATTTCCTAAATACAAATGCATACTAAAGAAACACACTAAGAAACACACTTTTACCTAATGACATATTAGACCAAGTAGATCTTAACTAACTCCTAAGTATCTTAATATCCTAATATCCCCCCTTAAGAACAACTTGGGATAGTATTGAAGGATTTACAATAGCGACACAATAGGAGAAGGAAGGAGGCATTAGAGCTTATCCCTCCTTAATGACAACTTCTTGAACTCCTAACATAGATCGAAGTTTGGAAAACTTCTCTTCTGTAAGAGACTTCGTGAAAATGTCTGCAACTTGATCTTCTGTAGGGCAAAAAAGAACTTGAATAACTTGATCATGAATTATCTTTCTGATGAAGTTCATGTGTAGCTCGATGTGTTTTCTACGCTGATGTTGAACTAGGTATTTGGCGAGCTTGATGGAACTCTAATTGTCACACCAAAGGTTGGTCAGATGTTGGTGTTGGAATCCAAACTCTGAAAGGATCTGTCGAACCCACAGGGCTTCCTGACTTTCATTTATCATTTCTCGGTACTCTGCTTCTACTGAAGAAAGTGCAATATCCCGTTGTTTCTTATAGGCCCAAGTGACAGGTCCTAAACCAAGGCTGGAAACATAACCTACAATAGATTTTTGATCATCAAGGTCGTCGGCCCAATATGAATCAGTGAAACCAACCAATAAAGGAGTCCCCCCTAAACTGTAATGTATCCCGAACTGAATTGTACCACGAACATAGCGAAGTATCCTTTTAGCTTCTTTCTAATGTCTTTCATGAGGTGTTTGCATATATCGGGAAACAAGACCAACAACAAAGGAAAGATCAGGATGGGTATGAGTCAAGTATAAGAGGCTACCAACTAACTAACGATACAGGGTGGCATCAACTTCAGGAGAAGTACAGGTGGCAGAAATCTTGACTCCAGACTGGAAGGGAGAAGGGGTTGGTTTACAATCGTCCATGTGCAAGCGACAAAGAAGGTCACAAGCATACTTAGACTGGAAAAGAAAAATTCCTTCATTGGTTTTCAAAACTTGGAGTCCAAGGAAATAGTGCAAAAAACCCAAGTCTGTCATTTCAAATTTATTCTTAAGGCTGGTTTTCACATGGTTTAAAAGTTTTGAGTCACTACCAGTAAGGATAAGGTCATCAAGATAAAGGGCAAGGATTATGAGATGGATTCCTACTTTCTTGGTATAGATATTATGATCAGAATGGCATCTAGAGAATCCAATGGCAATACGAAATCTATCCATTTTGGCATACCAAACTCGGGGAGCTTGCTTGAGACCATAAAGAGATTTCTTGAGGTGACAAACAAGGCTAGAGTCATTCTAGACATAGCCAGGAGGTTGTTCCATGTAGATTTCTTCTTGCAAATCTTCATGCAAGAAGGGGGATTTAACATTCATCTGATGGACCTGCCATTTATGTGAGGCAGCAAGGACAAGAACAAGGCAAATGGAATTCATTTTTGCTACAGGAGCAAAGGTTTCATTATAGTCAATTCCTTCAACTTGGGAAAATCCTTTGGCAACTAACCGAGCCTTGTGTCTTTCAACACTTTCATCTGATGCACACATAGTTCTGTAGACCCATTTGCATCTAACTAGTTTTCTTCCTTTTGAAAGAGGTATAAGATCCCAAGTATCATTTTCCATTAAAGAATGATACTCTTCATTCATTGCTGTATCCCAATCTAGATGACCTGAAGCTTCTACAAATGTCTCTAGATCATGAGTTTCTAAAACTTGAGCCAAAAGAGAAGAGGCTGGCTGGAACTATGAACGTGTCTGACGCTGATCTGAAGGATCACCGACAAGATCACCAACTGCTTCTCATGTTGAACAGACCCATCTAGGAAGCGGTGGAGATGGTGTTATTTCAGGTTCAAAGGACTCATCTGGAGGAGGGTGAGAAGGTGGAGGTGGATTTTCATCCTCACTATCATCATCTGAAGAAGAAACCAGATCATAAGAAGGCACAAATGCTAAAGATGGCTCGCAAGTTGATGAAGGCACAATCACTGAATTAGGCTTGCAGGCCAAGAGATTTTCATCAAATTTAACATCTCTTCTAATAATAATTTCATTACAATGTGATTGAAGAAGTTTGTAACCTTTGACATCTTCAGAATAACCAACAAATATAAACTTCTCACTTTTAGGCTACAATGCTTTCCTTTTCTCATCAGGAATGTGAGCCCATGCTATACTTCAAAATACATGGAAGTGACTTACATCTAGTTTAATTTTAGTCCAAGCTTCTTCCGGTGTTATATTTTTAAGAGCCTTTGTGGGAGTGTGATTTACTATGTAATTTTCACAGTTGATGACTTCCGCCCAATACTTTAGACTTAAGCCCTTAGATTGGATCATATAATTAGCCATTTATTTTAATGTGTGGTTCTTTCTCTCAACAACACCATTTTGTTGTGGTGTATATGGAACAATGTGTTTCATTTGGATTCCCTGTGTAGTGCAGTAGCTTGTAAAATTATTGTTCACATATTCGCCTCCATTATCTGTTCTTAACCTTTGAATTTGATGTCCAGATTTCTTTTCTACAAGGGCATTGTAGGCCAAAAGCTTCACTCTTGAGTTTTAGGAAGTAAAACCAAGTACGTATGGAAAAGTCATCAATGAAAGTTAAGAAATACTTGCACCCAGAAAAAGAAGGGGAAGAAAGTGGACCACACAAATCACTGTGAACAAGATGCAAAGGACCCGAGGCATGCCAAAAGGCATGTTTGTCAAAATTGTCCTGATGATGTTCTTTGAGAACACAACCGGTACAAACACCATCTCTGCATGAAACAAGAGGAAGACCAGTCACCATCTGTTGATTACATAGTTGCTGCAATGAGCGATAGTTTAGATGACCAAACCGCTCATGCCAAAGTTTGTTCAAGTCATCGCTATGAGCAATAAAGACTGATGAAAAAGATGATGACCCAAAGTTGTCAAAATTGTACAACCTGGTAATATCATCAACAATTGCAGTTTCAAGAACATGCTTAGGAACTTTTAGATCCTTGATTACAACTTGGTGAGGTGAAAACTCGATGGTTTTACCTTCACCTGAATGAGTGATTTGATATACTGATAGAAGGTTACAAGAAAGATTTGGAACACATAATACATCATTGAAATGAACATTTTCTACTTGAATAGTTCCAAATCCTATAACACTAAGAGATATATCATCACCAACAAATATTTTATTGGTGTTACATTCATTTAGAGCAGAAAATATGGTTGTATCCTTAGCCATATGATAAGATGCTCCTGAATCAATAAGCCACTCATCAGAAGAAGAAGTAGTAATAGAAGGTGTATTGAAGGAAAAATCAGAAGCAAAAAGTGCATGTCCATGAGAATAAGAAGAAGAAGAAGAATCAATACTGATGTTGTGCTTCTTCATCACTGCTTCTAAGGCTACCATCTTTTTGAAACATTTGGACTCATCATGACCATCTTTATCTCAAAAGTTGCAATGTCTGTTAGTATTCTTACTTTTATAATTTGCTCCTTTGTCACCATTAGGAGCTGGAATTGTCTAAGCGGGTTTGGTACCCTTATGTTGTTTGTTGTTGTATTGAGGATGTTTCTTCTTGGGATACTTGGGTATATCTTTCTGCCGGGCAACTAAGGCTTTGTTGGAGGTACCTGCAGTGTTGATCACTCCAAGTTGTACAAGCTTATCTTCCTCTCCAATCAAAGAAGCACAAAAGGAATCAAGAGTGGGTTTTTCATAAGATTTCCCTAGATCCTCTCTCATGGCATAAAAGGTAGATACAAACACAAAATATGCACTACCTAGCTTAGAAAGAATAAGATATATGCAACACTCTTCCTCCATGTTTATCTTACATTCTTCACATAAAATTTTGAGTATTTTAAACTTAGATAGATAGTCTCCAAGGCAAGAAAAATGACTTGGACTCAAGGTCAGTATTTGATTTTTTAATTGTTGTGCTCGAATAATATTGAGTTTACCAAACACAAATTCAATCGTGTTCCAAGCTTCTTCGGGGTCATCAATTCCTTGAAGGTGGTACCTTAGATCAGGAGAGAAAGAAATTATGATTAGTCCACGTTCTTCGTCATTCCTATTATCCCATTTGGATTTCTTATCATCATCACTGGGTGTTGTTTCCTTTTCCAAGGTAATCCGGTACAGGCCTTTACTTCTTAATAAATCTTCCATATGGGATTTCCATTGGAAGTAGTTATTGTTGGTAAGCAATACATTACTTGTAGAATCCATATTAAATATGCACATAATGTGGATTTAAAAACTAAAACTAATGGTATGGATAAAAAGATCTCGAAAAGTTATGCGGTTTTAAAAAAAACGGCACTGAAAACAAACTTTCGATGTGAGAGTTATGCCCTTTTACAAAAAAGGCATAAACGGTAACCAAATAACCATGTGATAGTGTAAGTTGCTTTATGAAGTGACCCACTTTTATAAAGAGAAGTGGGGATCACTTTTACAATGAAGTTACCTTATAACATAAAAGTTGCATGCAAAATAAATAACTCTAAAATAAAATATAAAGCTACGTATAGTGATTCACTTTTATACTTGAAGTGAAATGCACTTTACAATTTTTAGCGTGAACTTTTTCACTAAAAGTAACAAAAGAGAGACTTGAACTCAAGACCTCTTACTTAATAAGGCAAGTTTTAACCAAATAGTCTAGAAAAACATATTGCAATGTTCAAAAGGAGGATTGGGGTTTTTTTTGTTGGAGAGCGTGCTAAAAAAAAACTCTTTTCACAAAAAAATTCTCTTCTAAATGACAACAAGGGTTAGATCTTGGTTACCTTACTCGGAAGATGCACCTTTTCCTATCTATTTCTGATTTTCAAAGATCGCACAGGGCGCAGGGAAAGGAGAATATGCAGATATAAAAGAGTAGCAACCCAGAAATAAAAAATACAAACCAAAATAAAATCAAAATAAAACTTTGCAGAAAATTAAAGAAAGCGTATTCAGGCTTTATACCTCCAGATCTGACTGTAATGGCCATATCTTGGGCAAATGGAAACCTTTTCGAGTGAAACAAAAAGTGTTCCTGAATGAAACAAGTGTTCCAGACGCAATGGAATAGTTCTCTTAGCCCATAAATGTACATAAATGACAGAAATTTGAGATGAGGCAACTCGGCTTCATGATCTCGATCTTCAACAGGAGTGGGTCTTCAAACAGGATCTGATACCATGTTCGACAGCACAGGTATTCCAATAGAGGATGAAAACCTTTAGTAACCACTCACATAACCAGATCAAAGATCAACACACCGATGTTTTCACGTGGGAAAATCCCTATGGGGAAACATCCACGACCCCAGCCAACGCGACCACTTAGAGAAGTTTATTAATGCAAATGAAAAGATTACAGAGAGATTTTACAAGGGAGTTTCTCACAATCAATTTTTGGCAAATGACCCACCATGCTATTTAAATAGAGATCATGGACCAATTGGGCATTAATCCATGGATCAATGATCGTTAAGAACGAGGAGAGTATGAACCGTCAGATCACTCTATGTCAGGAACATATCGTGACCGTCGGATTTCCTAACTACAAATGCATACTAATGCATACTAAAGAAACGCACTTTTACCTAATGACATATTAGACCAAGTAGATCTTAACTAACTCCTAAGTGTCTAAATATCCTAACACCCCGGAGCAACAAAAATGTGTGACTAAGCTATGTGGATATGATTATGAGATCATTTACAAGAAAGGACAAGATAATGTGATTGTTGATGCTCTTTCAAGAAAATATGAAGATGAAGGGTCCATTTTTTCCCTCTCCTTCATTGTACAAGATTGGATCCAAGTTTCTGATTAGGAATCGCTACAAGATCCTAAAATTTCGTGTTTGATCAAACAATTGCAAGACAGTTCTTCAATTTCCACAGGGTACTCTTGGCATAATCACGAGATTTGCTACAAAGGTTGTGTGTATTTAAGTAAACAATCACAACTTAAATCGATGGTTCTTTATGAGATTCATGCTATATGAGGCACTCCAGGTTTACCAAAACCTATGACAAGGTCAAAAGTTTTTTTCCTGGGATGGTATGAAAAAGGATATCTACACCTTTGTGGTGGAATGTGATGTCTGTCAATGCAATCTAATGTCTCATGAGTTCTGCAAAGAACATAGATATGGGGTTTTGTAGTGACCTAGTGATCCAAGTGGATATTGACGATCACCCACCTTTTCCAACTCGCTCAAAATTGTTTTCTAGCAATTTTAGAAATTTACTATTTTTAGCATTTCTTAACTTCCAAGACCATTTTGAGGGCCTAATTAAAGCTTTTTCGGGAACTATATTCTTATTGAGCCCCCAAAATGAATCTCCTTGATGATACCTTTCCAACAGGATATCGTGCGCCCAAAACGAAGATCATATGAAAAGGTTACGACCCTGGGAAGTTGATGTACTAACTTACCCAAACGGGGCCCACATGACTTTTGACACTTCATCTCCTAGGGTTAGGTTTTTGGATGTCTAGGGTTTTTGAAATTCTTGTTTATTGTAAGAAGACCTTCATAGCCTCATTGTAATCATTTTCTTTCGAATGAGCGTGCTCATCACATCTCTTCTCATAGATAAGCCGCCACCATTCCAACAAGCTTGTTTTCCACTGCATTTTACATTTTCAGCTTATTTCCTTATTGAATAGAAAACCAATTTTATCGTATCTCTGTTATTATGTGTTAAGCATATTTTAATAATATATACTCATTTCATTATGCTCATAAAATTTGGATTAGTGGTATCATAGCAGTATGCTCCTTATCGTCTTAATGCATGTCCCCAATGAGGTTAGGATACAAAGAATTGGGTCTCAAGCTTGTTTCTCTTGAGGAAAAAATCTCTCGCATGCCCAAGTGACCTCTCATGGAAGGAGAATAGAAAGATGATGGGACAAGAGATCCTTTCAAAATGTTTCTTGAGGAATCCCTCACGCAACTGAGGAACAAGATGATGGTTAGTTTCGTGCAAATCCTCCGTCGGCTACCAACATGCGACACATCTTCCTTGAGCAGAAGTGATTCCCCCTTCAAGGTACAAATCAACTTCGATATTCCTATATTTGAAGGTCAGATAGATGCAGATGTTTTAGACAAGTGGTTGAATCTACTAGAAGGGTATTTTTATGTCCATAACTTCACAAATACCTTTTTTCTAGAATGTGATGCTTCAAGGATAGGAATTGGAGAATTCCTTATGCAACATGGTCAACCTTTGGCCTTTACCAACAAACAACTTTTAGAGTGTCATTTGAGAAAATTAATCTATGAAAAGTCAATGTTCATTATTTTTCATATAGTGGATCTTTGGTGCCCTTATCTATTCGGGTAATGCTTCCAAATTAAGACAAGTCATCAGAGCCTCAAGTATTTTCTAGCACAACAAATTGCATCCCCGGAGGAACAAAAATGTGTGACTAAGCTATTTGGATATGATTATGAGATCATTTACAAGAAAGGATAAGATAATGTGATTTTTTATGCTCTTTCAAGAAAATATGAAGATGAAGGGTCCATTTTTTCCCTCTCCTTCATTGTACAAGACTAGATCCAAGTTTCTGATTAGGAATCACTGCAAGATCCTAAAATTTCACGTTTGATCAAACAATTGCAAGACAGTTCTCCAGTTTCCACAAGGTACTCTTGGCACAATCACGATATTTTCTACAAAGGTTGTGTGTATTTAAGTAAACAATCACAACTTAAATCCATGGTGCTTTATGAGATTCATGCTACATGGGGCACTCCAAGTTTACCAAAACCTATGACAAGGTCAAAAGTTTTTTTCCTAGGATGGTATGAAAAAGGATATCCACACCTTTGTGGTGGAATGTGGTGTATGTCAATGCAATGTAATGTCTCATGGGTTCTGCAAAGAACAAAGATATGGGGTTTTGTAGTGACCTAGTGATCCGGGTGGATATTAGTGGCCACCCAACTTTTCCAACTCGCTCAAAAAAAAATTCTAACAATTTTGGAAATTTACTATTTTTAGAAGTTCTTAACTTCCGGGGCCATTTTGAGGGCCTGAATGAATCTTTTTCGGGAACTATCTTCTTATTGATCCCCCAAAATGAATCTCTTTGATGATACCTTTCTAATAGGATATCATGCGCCTAAAACGAAGATCGTGTGCAAAAGTTATGACCCTGGGAAGTTGATGTACTAACTGACCCAAATGAGGCCCACATGACTTTTGACACTTCATCTCCTAGGGTTAGGTTTTTGGATGTCTAGGGTTTTTGACATTCTTGTTTATTGTAAAAAAGCCTTCATAGCCTCATTGTAATCATCTTCTTGCGAATGAGCATGGTCGTAACCTCTCTTCTCATATATAATCCACCACCATTCCAGCAAGCTTGTTTTCCGCACCATTTTACATTTTCATCTTATTTCCTTATTGAATAAAAAACTAATGTTATTGCATCTCAGTTATTTTTTGTTAAGCATATTTTAATAATTTGTATTCATTTTGTTTTGCTCATAAAATTTGGATCAGTGGTATCATAGCGATCTTCTCCTTATCGTTTTAATGCATGTCCCCAATGAGGTTAGGGTATAAAGAATTGGGTCTCGAGCTTGTTTCTCTTGAGGAAAAAATCTCTCGCATGCCCAAGTGACCTCTCGTGGAAGGAGAATATAAAGATGATGGGATAGGATATCCTTTCAAAATGTTTCTTGAGGAATCCCTCACGCAACTGAGGAACGAGATGATGGTTAGTTTTGCGCAAATCCTTCGTCGGCTACCAACAAGCGACACATTGTTGGCTCTTGACCAAGTTTTGAAGAATACTTGGTCATATTTGACCTTTTTTGGGACTGCGACAGCTTGCCAAAGATGGAGCGCAACGTGAAGTAGAAATTAGGGAAGAAAGACCTATTTTGAAGTCTGTTTTAGGGTTTTGGGTTGATGTAAAGGGAAAGGGATGCCGGCCCGTGGGTTTACCCACACTTAGGCCAATTTTGTAATCTATAAATAGATACTTAGGCAACGTAAGTAGAGAGTAGAAGTAGTAGTAGTACATCTATGTGATGTATAGCTAAAGTCTTAGTGCTAGTAGCTCGATTTGTGTGATTGGATGTATATTGCAAGTGCTTTGTGCATGATTGTAAGGAGATTGAGAAGTTAAGTGCACGTGTTGTAGTTTTGTGCTGAAGTAAAAGGAAGAAGGATCTAGCGAGCTGTGCAGATCTTCTGTCCTGTGCAAAGTAAGGGTCACTGAAGCTCTGTGTTGTAACCGCTTGACCGAGATAATATAAATAAGAAGATTTTGTGGATGTAGCCCTAGGGTGGGGCTGAACCACAATAACTCTGTGTATTGTGCTATGTGCTTTGACCTAATGTGTTTATCTCCTTCTTAGCTAAGTGATTGTTGTGATTAAATAGATCTAGTTATGCTATGTGCTTATGATATATGAATGAATGTTAGATATGATATATAATATTTTTAGTGTTTGATCTCTTGAATCTAATCTATACTTCTGTGGCTAAGTACTGAATCATCTTTATTCTAAGTATTCATTGTGATGCTCTGTGCTATCTGTGAAGTACCATAAGGGTTGAAAATATTGATGAATGATCTATGCTAAGTTCCCTGTAAAATATATAATCACAGATTAGTGTCTTAGCTAAGGTTGCAGACACCTGAGTCCTGCAACCACCCCTGCCTCTACCTCAAGTGAGACTTCATCTGCTTCGCAAGTGTTGCCGAAAGGGACAGTAGTTAGGGTTTTGTTGGTGCGCTCTTGAGTATTGAACCCTAGGTCTTCCCCTGTGCCAACAAATGGTTCCATTGTCGAGACTTGGAACTATGATTGCTGGGAACTAAAGAAGAAAATTATTTGTGCGAAATAATCTCTGTGTGTAGATTTGTTGCCCTAGTGTGCAGTATTCTACTTGACCTACGAATCTTTGTGCCGATAAAGAAAGGTCAAATCTTAAGGAAAGAGGTCATATATGCAAGAAAGAGGTTGATACTGAAGAAATGAAGCGATATCTGAACACTTTATGCTCTAAGAAAGGTAAAAGTAGAAATTTCCATAGAAAATAGGTAATATCTGTAAGCTCTAGCCTCTAGTAAAGGTAAGAATAGTTCAAGTTTTAAATCTGAAAGATTTATGCTCTATATAGGTAAGATAAGTGGAAATTTTTTGTTTTTGAAGCATGAATTTAGGTATGCTTGATAGATGTTTCCCTAGCCTGGAAACTAGAGCATTGTTAGATAAAAGAAAGTTTGATAGGAATAGGTCTGATAGGAATAGTGAAATATATGTTATACCTATGCATAGAAAGAATTTTTGGACTAACCAATGGATGCAGGATCCTAGAAAGAAATTTTTTGTAGGCTAGCCATCATGATCTTAGCGTGCAGTACAAGAAGAGTTTGGGATCATGGACGAGAAAGAGAGGATTAACTCTTTGTTACAATTGCAGAAGACCAGGACATCTTGCTAGGGAATGCTCTGGGAGAAACCCTAGCTACCGTTGGTGTAAATCTATGGACCATGAAGTATTAGATTGCCCTAGAATGATTGTTAGACTTGAAAAACTGAATATGGAACAAGAAAACTCTCAAGGAGATCAAGAGACTAAAATTATGAAAGAACCCCAGAAAGAATCAGAGATCATGTTACTAAAAATAAAAGAAACCCTAGATGATCATAAAGATGTTAGTTTGTCAGATATCTTCAAAGAAAAAGAGAAAATCGAAGTAAGAATAGGAGACTTCGACATTGACTGTGATCTGGATGAGGGAACACCAATGAACATTATGACAGAAAGCACTTGGGAAACCCTAGGAAGGTCTGCTCTGGTCCCTTCATTAGGAACCATCATATTATTTAAAGGCAAAATGGTAACCCTATGTTGCAGAATTACCCAGATAGCTATGAGTACCCATGGAACCTTGACAGAGGAAGATTTCAAAGTCATTAGATTTATTGAGGAACGTACCCCATTTCCATCTTTGTTAGGAAAGATCTAGATTGAAAAATACCAGATCTGGAGGAAAGAAGAAAAGGAAGCACTAGAACAGAAGAAGCAAGAACTCATGGAATTTATGACTAGAAGGATCGCTTACTTGATGGAGGAACAAGAGAACAGATATCAGCTATTAAACACCAGGGACCTAGATGTCGAAGCTATAAGAGTGTTAGAGGAACCAGAGAAGACCGAAATACCTAATCCATATGATGAAGGAGTATTACTCTTGGATATGAAGAAAGAACCTAAGCAGCGTGAAATGACTATGTCGAGAGAAGATAAGACTCAAAATGGACAAAGGATGACCGAGACTAAGCTCACTAGGAAAAAGGCTAGGAAGCTAAGTAAGAAGAGGGCCAAAATCAAAAAAGTTATAGAAGACTCCAGAGGAAACTTCCTAGAAGGAAAAATCACAAGAATTGAGCTTCGACGATATATCAGAACAACGACATCTGGCACTTCGCCATGACGTAGAAATATAGTCGTTGGATCGATATACCCATTTGAAATCCATCCCAAATTGGTCAAAAAGAAATTACGGTTCCCACTAGACCGTTGGACATCACTAGAATGGATAGAACGGAGTTAATGAAGGCTCCATATCCATTGCAAGCAGACCATTGCTAAGTTTCCCTACTTAGTCCGTCTTGCCACGCACCGAGAATAATTTTTTCTAAGTAAGAATTTGAGCCTGCAACTTGAGATTACTTCACCCTGTGAACATTTCCTTGTTCCCATACTATTCATCGTAGTCTATCAATTCATTTTCACACCTGAGCTAGTGGACCCAAGCTTGTATGTCGGACAAGCTCAACGTTGTTGAGAAAGCAGTTGAAGAAGTTTTGATTTACCTAATGGCTGAGAGAGTCATGTTAGAGAGAAGGATGTCTACAAGTGTGCAAGCATCATTGACAGGAGGAGTCCAAGCTTCTCTCTCCACTACTCACGGAGTAGGACCTTCCAGAACCACGATCGAGACAAGAACAAAGCACAAAGACGATATTGCAAATGCCAAGTTGATCACACACATTATGCCAGTTTACATACCACCTTTGAGCGGCAAGATTAAATGCGATAGTGTACCCAGAGACTTTGAGTACACCTTGATCATCGCATATCTTTTGAAAGGGGTGCGTGCAGTATGTGCTGACCAGGATAAGCTCGCAACACTCAAATTTAATGATTTTAACCTTGGAGATAGCAAAACCTAAGGCATGTTAGCTCTGCATAAATACTTAACCAAGACCAAAGGCAGAAATACTAAGGTTGTCCCGTAGTCCTGGACACAGAACCTCGTGCAGTCCACACTGCTCAATGTAATGAATATCCCTCACTTCGACAGATACTAGGAAGTCAACGCATGCGTCAAGTTGTTGTTGTCTCGCTACCATGGAAAATACTTATGGTTGGACCACCGCATCACTGTGGATCTAAATCTAATCAATCGGATCACAGGAATTAACATGCAAGGCCCTGACCCATAGGACTTTTACCCAAGAAATACCTCATACCGAGCACTAACACAACGGATAAAGGAAACTTATGGTGATGTAGAGAAGGGTACGCAAGGCTATAAGGTAGCCTATGACCAGAGTGGTGCAGTGTGCCTTGCATGTCAGCTGATCGTGGGTAGGTTAGTTCATAATAATAGACCAACAGAGGTGACTGGCTTCGTAGTTGACCTCACAGGGAAGTGTGCGAAGGGACTATAGATGAATTGGGCACAGTATCTTGTAAACCAGTTAGAGATGGATTGCAGAGGAGTGCAAGACCAAGGGTATGAGTTCCACTTTAGTTGGTTTCTCATACTCATCGCTTTCATCACTTGGGAACTGTCAGAGGGAGCCACTTTTCCGGAGATCAAACCCTTAGAACCACTAGCCGTGAAGTTTTGTATGATGTGGTACTCCAGCGACATGAAAAAGTAGTGGTAGTCCAATGTTGTCTTCCACACCTACTTCAACCAACTGAAGAATGAAATTCAGTCTACACCGCGAATCACCCCAAACGTACTTCATAGGTTTAGACCTTTGATGAAATTTAGTGTGGACCACCACATCACCTATATTATAGCATGCAGTGATGAGCATAACCAACAGCTCCAATCCTACTCCAATATGACAGAAGATGACTTGGAGGATATTACCAAGGAATGGTCGATGGACCTCCTTGTTGCAACAGACCCTGCAAACATGTCTGACGAGGAAAGCCCTGAAGCTATGTCGGATACACTTGGGCCAAGTAGGACTAAGAAGGATGACAAATTTGAAGATTTCCCTAGCACGTCCACGAATACTACATCAATCTCACCTACACAGGGAGGTGATGGTGACGAGCTAGGTGGTACAAAAGTTGAGCAAAATAGAGGTGAGGTTACTCCACCTAAAGAGGAGGAGGATCCCTCCATGAAAAGAAAGATGACACCACCAAAACCCTCCTCTCGAAAGAAATATAAGGCCAATCAGACAACGCTTAAAACTACCCTTACCCCAAATTACTTTGACTTCTTAATTGTCGCGTTGAATGATGTTTCACTAGATATCATAGAAAATAAAGAAGCAAAGCAGGAGGAGCTATTCAACTTAATCAAGGGAGAACTCAAAGAAGTGTAGCAGGCACTCCAGTCCAGCCAATCAATTTCTAAAACGCCCTTGATAAGTGAAACATTAGGAGCAGGCGATGAGCCCACTTAATTACATCATATTGTTGATCAAGTTGAAGCTCGCCTTCGATGAGCTCAAGAAGACACAACACAAGCCACCCAGGATTTGATGCAAGAACAGGAAGCACTTCTAGAACAACAAAATGAGGCAAAATGGGAAAATATTTCCCTGAAAGCAAAGTGGGACAAGGAAAAGGAATAGTTTCTAGCAGAGGAACTTGAAGTACAGGAAAGGGTTCACAAGGAAATGCACTTTTTGATGGTCATAGAAGTGAAGATGGAAGACCGTCTCCCACAACCGGTGACCCAACTGAAAGAAGTAATCCAACAACTCCAAAAGCGTATCATGGATCTAGAGCTCCACACCATGCTCGATACCTCCCAAGAAATAAGAGATATAAGAGAGGCCACTGCTCGAAGTGCAGTTGGCCAATTAAAAACCTTTGCCTTGGAATGAAAATAGCTGAGCGCTCGAAGCGCCCAGACTTATGAAACCCTCGCAGAGAATCCATAATTGCAGACATTGGAGGCACAACTCCAAGAAGAAAATAAGCATGCAGACACGCTATAGGCACAGATAAAGACTTTGACCCTAGTCGAAAGAATGAAGAGGTTTGCAGAACAACGCACATCTCAACAATAGGTACATACGCTGCAAAGTAAAGTGATGGAAGTCTCCCAACAACTTCAGCCAATCCAAGAAAAGGCATGCCAAATGTTTGCTGAACTTGAAAGCCAGGGAGATGAACGTGAACAGGTTGTCATCACTGCAGAACAATGCCTGGAAGGACCGCTCAATGACACAATGATCCAGCAATTTACTGAGCAAGAGGTTGTCACACTGCAGTAGGTCGAAGCAGCTCGAGCTAAGCTTGAGGAATTCGAGGCAGAATTGATCAGACTTGAGTGACTCAAGACGAGTCACAGGTGAGTGTCAGGGGCCTGTTGGTACTTGACCAAGTTTTGAAGAATACTTGGTCATATTTGACCATTTTTGGGACTGTGACAGCTTGCCAAATATGGAGCGCAATGTGAAGAGGAAATTAGGGAAGGAATACCTATTTTTGGGTCCCTTTTAGGGTTTTGGGTTGATGTAAAGGGAAAGGGATGTCGGCCCGTGGGTTTACCCATGCTTAGGCCCATTTTGTAATCTATAAATAGATACTTAGGCAATGTAAGTAGAGAGTAGTAGTAGTAGTAGTAGTACATCTATGTGATGCATAGCTAAAGGCTTAGTGCTAGTAGATGGATCTATGTGATTGGATGTGTATTGCAAGTTCTTTGTGCATGATTTTAAGGAGATTGAAAAGCCAAGTGCAAGTGTTGTAGTTTTGTGGTAAAGTGCAAGGAAGAAGGATCTAGCGAGCTGCGTAGATCTTCTGTCCTGCGTGAAGTAAGGGTCACTGAAGCTTTGTGCTGTAAACACTTGACCAAGATAATATAAAGAAGAAGACTTTTTGGATGTAGCCCTAGGGTGGGGGTGAACCATGGTAACTATGTGTATTGTGCTCTGTGCTTCAACCTAATGTGTTTATCTCCTTCTTGGCTAAGTGCATGTTATGATTAAATAGATCTAGATATGCTCTGTGATTATGATATATGAATGAATGTTAGATCTTATATATAATATGCTTAGTGCTTGATCTGTTGAATCTAATATATTCTTATGGGGATAAGTACTGAATCATCTTTAGTCTAAGTATTCACTTCGATGTTATGTGCTATCTGCAAAGTACCATAAGGGTTGAATATTGATGAATGATCTATGCTAAGTGCCCTATAAAATATATAATCATAGATCGGTGTCCTAGCTAAGGTTTCAAACATCTGAGGCCTGCAACCACCCCTGCCTCTACCTCAGGTGAGACTTCATCTACTTCGTAGGTGTTTCCGAAAGGGCAGGTAGTTAGGGTTTTGTTGGTGCGCTCTTGAGTGTTAAACCCTAGTTTTTCCCCTGTGCCAACACACATCTTCCTCGAGCGGAAGTGCCGCCCCCTTCAAGGTACAAATCAACTTCGATATTCCTATATTTGAAGGTCAGATAGACGCAAATGTTGTAGACAAGTGGTTGAATCTACTACAAGGGTATTTTTATGTCCATAAATTTTCGAATAGAGAAACGATTACTTTTTCACTCCTCAAAGACATTCCCCATGTCAAAGATTGGTGGGAAACTTTATATGAGAAAAAGAAAACAAAGGAACCCTCATTATTTATAGTCGTGACCACCTGGGAATCCTTCAGGGATGATATTAAGGAATAATAATACCCTATCGTAAGTTATGATGACTTGTATACCAAATAGACCACACTGCGGGAAGAAAGAGACCAACCAGTACTAGAGTTCACAAATATATTTCATACCTTGCGTACCAAGATGGGTATGAAACATTCGAAGTCACATCTGGTGCTCAAGTATCGCAGTACTCTGCATAGATACATCTTGACCGAAATGGAATTTCTGGACATCTTGTCCTTGGGCATGACCTACCGATATGCCATCAAAATCAAGAGGAATCTCAAACAAAAGACGTGGAAATTTGGGCCTGGGAACCCCACACAACAAAAGCCAAGGAGGGGTAGCCCCAACCCACAGAACAAAGAACAAAGAAAATATGGATAGTATCAGGACAACCAATCCAAGCCACAAGAAAAGAAGGACACCAGAAAGACAAATAAAGGTACCAGGAAGTGGTGTGACTTCCATAAGATCCCTTGGGATAACACTGCTAACTACCGCTCAAAGCAGTCACTGGTGGCCGAAGTGAAGGCCTCTGAATCAGATGTGGGTTCTAACTCTGAGTCAGAACTAGAAAGGGGAAGATGGATCATTGACATGGAACCTAGTTCCACCGTTTCTACCACCATGATCCATCTTGGTGAACCAAGTGTGCTAGAAGAAGGAAAGCGCCTCTTCCATTCACAGATGTGGGTAAAAGGAACCCCGTTTCACTTCATCATTGATAGCAATAGCTAGAAGAACCTCATCTCAGCAAAGGTCATCAAGCGACTGGCCCTGTTGACAATTCCACACCCACAACCCTACACCATTGGATGTCTCCGCCAAGGAAGCAATCTCCGCATCAACCAACAATGTCGCGTTTTGTCTGACATCCAGCCATTCAAAGACGAGGTATTGTGTGATGTTGGTGCTCTTGAAGTTGGTAATGTTATTTTGAGCCAACCTTATTTATGGAAACTTCATGTTGTATATGAGTCTAGGCCTCATAGTGTTATTATTACTTTGAGCAATAAATTGTATAGGATACCCAAGAAAGTCCCTCCTAGTGTTATTTCCTTGATCTCTGCCAAGAAATGTAGGAAGGTCATCTCTGAGTGAGTGAAAGATCGCAGCCACATCTAGGGCCTCCAAGGCCGATATCTTCACACAACAGAAGAAAGTCGATAAGGTCATGGAAGAATACTCAGATATCTTCTCCTCGCCCATCAGGATAACTCTACACTACCAGGTCAAGCATCCCATCAATCTGAACCCAGGCGCACCGCTACCCTATGGACCAATCTACTGCCACTCTCTATTAGAAAACTAGGAGATTAAGAGGCAGATCCAAGAACTGCTTCACAAGGGGCACATACATCCCAGCTCATCACCTTCTGGGAGCTCAATCGTGTTGGTGTAGAAGAAAGATGGGACCTAACGACTCTACATTGATTACCGAGCCTTGAATAAAATCATAGTCTGAAATCGATTCCTGATTCCAGGAACCGACGACCTCCTTGATCAGCTCACATGGTCCAAATACTTTAGTAATATTGATCTGAAGTATGGATACCACCAGGTCCCAATAGAATAGATAGATGTATAGAAGACTGCCTTCAAGTCAAAATAAGGTATTTTTGAATGGTTGTTCATTCCCTTTGGTTTGAAAAATGCTCCAACAATGTTTATGAGGATCATGGACGATATCTTATGACCTTTCACGAATACTTTTGTAGTGTTTTATCTGGATGACATCCTCATCTACAACAAGACTTGGGTAGAACACTTGCAGCATATTCAGTAGGTTTTTCACACCCTGAAGCAACACAAACTATATGAAAACTTGTAAAAATGATCCTTCGACATGGACAATGTCCATTACTTAGGCTACATCGTTGATCAACATGGTGTGCATGTGGATCCAACCAAGATCTAGGTCATCTGTGACTGGCCAACCCCAACCACACTCACTGAACTTCAGAGCTTCTTGGGCCTCACCAATTTCTATCGCAGGTTCGTGTTGGGATTCTCTCATATCGCATGGGCCTCAGCCAAGGAACCAAGGGTGATGATAAGGAAAAATTTGTGTGGGGTCTGTCCCAAAAACAAGCCTTCGATGAATTGAAGAAGCATTTGTGCTCATCCCCAGTACTTTCATTACCATACTTGCAACATCCCTTCGAGATCAAGACAGATGCTTCAGACTAAGTTGTGGGCATCGTTCTCACTCAACACGGCCACCCCATGCCATATAATAGTGAGACACTATCAAATGTTGTCTGTAAGTACCCTACTTATGAAAAATAAATATTCTCCATTGTGCAATCCTACTACCAGTGGAGACATTACATTATTGGGAAGGAGACAGTCATCCACATTGATCACAAGCCACTACAATTCATGCAGCCCCAAGGAAAATTGTAGAATGACTGCCATCAGAAGTGGTCCACATACTTACAAAATTTCCACCTCAACATCAAGTATAAAACATGAAGTACTAACTGAGTTATTGATTGGGTCAACTGACCTCCAACTGCGGTAGTCACCACGGTGCTAGATTCTTGCAACCATGATACCTCCAAACAGCCCCACCTCTATGAGACAGACCCTGAATTATCCACCACCTACCAAATGTTAGGCACCAACTCAGTGGTCACTAATTTCAATCTTTAAGATGGGATATTGTGTCGTATGGGCCATATTTGTGTTCCATCAAGAGAGCACATGAAGATGATTTGAGAAGCTCACTATAGTCGGGTGGCAGGACACTTTGGCGTCAAAAAGACAGTGGCAGTGCTACATAAAAATCTCTGCTGGCCAAAACTTCGATAGGATGTCGGAAAGTACATCAAGTCCTACACTGCTTGCACTATTTCCAAACCGACCACTAAGAAATAGGGTCTATAAACACCCCTTCCTACTCCTGATAGGCCGTGGGAATCCATCTCAATGTTCTACATGTTGATCCTCCCATCCACCAAGAGGGGAAATGACTCTGTTTTTGTGGTTGTTGATCGCTTTTCCAAGATGGTGATAATAGCCACCTGTAAGAAGAACATCACAATAGAAGCCACTGCCAAGATCTTCTTTGAATGAGTATGGGTACATTTTGGGATCCCACAAAACATTATCTAAGACCATGAAAGTCAATTCCTTAGCACATTCTGGTCGAGCCTCTAGTCATTATTGAATACCAAGCTCACCAAATCCACTGCCTTCCACCCCGAGATAAATGGCCAAACTGAGGCCATCAATTGGATGATCGTACATATCCTGCGCATGTATAATTAAAAACACCGTTGCACATTGGATGAGATTCTTCCCTATGTCCAACATAGATACAACTGAGCCCTACATAGCTCAACTAGACATAACTCCTTTCAAGTGGGGTTGGGATTCCAACCATTGGGCCCCATGGATGTTGCACTACCCCTGGTGACCACCTCGACCGACTCATCCCCTACTCCACCAGAAGCTTACAAAGCCACCTGGTTCATTGAGCGAATCCAATACATCCGCCAATAGGTTCAAGATATTCTACATAAGTCTAATTCCAAGTACAAGCAATGCCACGATCAACATCGAGTGCCACATATGTTTCAGGTGGGAGACAAAGTTTGGTTGGAGTTGCAGAAATAATGCCTTACAGGGGCCCATCAAAATCTTCTCCCACTTCATTATGGGTCATACACCATAACCAAGGCTGTGGGTGACAATTCTTTTGATCTCAACATTCCCTCTTTCCTTGGCCTGCACCTAGTCTTCAACGTGTCTCTCCTTCGACCATATTTCTCACCATTATTGGACACCTCGGAGATAGAAGAGAAGTTGATACCAATAGAGCTCAACCCTAACTACATGCAACATGCATCCAATGATCATATTGTTGACACACAAATCAATGGCACTCGACAAAAAAGGATCCAACTTTATCGATTCGTTGAAGGAGGGCAACTCCTGCACTAAGGCAAGTGGCTCACCCGGGGCCAAATTCAATAGACATTTCCTCATCTAATGTGGGAACTAAACTCCATGGAGAAAATTTCTTCGTAAGGAGGGAGGATTGATCTCGGTGGATATCGGAGGCCACCCACCTTTTCCAACTTGCTCAAAACAATTTTCTAGCAATTTTGGTAATTTACTATTTTTAGCACTTTTTAACTTCCAGGACCATTTTGAGAGCCTAAATGAAGTTTTTTTGGGACCTAACTTCTCAAGTGAGCCCCAAAAATGAATCTCCTCGATGATACCTTTCCAACGAGCTATTGTGAACCTAAAACAAAGATCATATGCAAACGTTACGACCTTGTGAAGTTTATGTACTAACTTACCCAAACGAGGCCCACATGACTTTTGGCACTTCATCTCCTAGGGTTAGTTTTTTTTATGTCTAGGGTTTTTGACATTCATGTTTATTGTAAAAAGGCCTTCACAGCCTCATTGTAATCATATTCTTGTGAATGAGCACAACCATCACATCTCTTCTTGGAGATAAGCTGCCACCATTCCAACAAGCTTGTTTTCTACTACATTTTATAGTTTCAACTTATTTCCTTATAGAATAGAAAACTAATTTTATTGTATCTTTGTTATTCTGTGTTAAGGATATTTTAATAATCTGTATTCATTTTGTTCTGCTCATAAAATCCAGATCAACTAGCGATCTGCCTCTCTCACACAACAACTGGGCACGACTCCTCTCACACAAGCACTCAGTGCGGCTCCTCTCGAATATGCATACTGTAATCCAACGCAACCAATTAATCCAGCGCAGACTTCTCTCAAATCTGGCGCGGCTCCTCTAGAATTCGACGCAACCAATTAATCCAGTGCAAACTTCTAAATCTGCATATTGTACAATTGACTGAGGGTGCAGAGGTCTTCTCTCGAATCTTCTTCACGTGATAGGTCCTCAACTCGGATCTTCTACTATAATGGAATTTTCCAAACTATGCCTAAGCTCTGATAAATCGCAGTGTGGATTTCAGCCCTCACTTAAGCGTTGATTCAGGTTGCTTCTTCATCAAAATTGCAAGTTGTTGTCTTCCTTGTGACGCAATATTTCCTTCATAACACATTGAGGGATTGACCGCTCTCTCCCAACGGCTATCACAATCCTACAGGAACTAAGATAAAAAAAATTCTCTAATACCAACTTGAAAATAGAAGAAAAGAAAGAAATCGACTACTCTCAGGCGAGGCAACACCTTGAGGCCATCAGAGCAAAGTTACGCACTACATTTTATTAAATCAATTGAGGAGTACAATATATAGAATGTTATTCGGTATAGACGGTTGGAAACATTATCCGGTTTAGAGGAGTCTCCATTATTAACTAATCTCCATTATTTCTAAGTCATAAGTCATAAAACTAGATTAACGATGTTTGAGCAACCCAAGTAATAACATTTTGAAAATTGACTTCAACATAAAATATATGTTTTGGAAATGATATTAGTGTTTTGAGAAGACTTCTATATAAAAATTTAGTGCAATTAACGACCAAAATCATCTATGTCAAACATTTTATTCTTTAAATTTGAACCCTTTGTGTATTCTCTAGCTACATTTACTTTTAGATAAAATTAAATTTATTCACGCTACATAATTTTCTAAAAAAGTACTCATTATAAGTTATTTTTGGATATTCATTTTTTCACTATGTTGATCCCAAATCTTTTAAAAATATATAAATCCTACTTTCCAATACAAAATCCTATGTTCTCTTAAGAAAATAAAAAAACATACATGCTTATAAGGCTAGGCACTATTAGAGNTTCCATTGGAAGTAGTTGTTGTTGGTAAGCAAGACATTACTTGTAGAAGCCATATTAAATATGCAGATAATGTGGATTTAAAAACTAAAACTAATGATCTGGATGGAAAGATCTCAAAAAGTTATGCGGTTTTAAAAAAAAGGGCACTGAAAACGGACTTTCGATGTGAGAGTTATGCCCTTTTACAAAAAAGGCATAAACGGTAACCAAACAACCACGTGATAGTGTAAGCTGCTTTATGAAGTGACCCACTTTTATAAAGAGAAGTGGGGATCACTTTTACAATTAAGTTACCTTATAACAGAAAAGTTGCATGGAAAATAAATAACTCTAAAATAAAATATAAAGCTACTTATAGTGATTCACTTTTATACTTGAAGTGAAATGCACTTTACAATTTTTAACATGAACTTTTTCAAAAAAAGTAACAAAAGAGAGACTTGAACTCAAGACCTCTTACTTAATAAGGCAAGTTTTAACCAAATGGTCTAGAAAAACATATTGTAATGTTCAAAAGGAGGATTGGGGGTTTTGTTGTTCGAGAGCGTGCTAAAAAAAAACGATTTTCACAAAAAATTTCTCTTCTCAATGACAACAAGGGTTAGATCTTGGTTACCTTACCCGGAAGATGCACATTTTCCTATCTGTTTCTGATTTTCCAAGATCGCACAGGGTGCGGGGAAAAGAGAATACGTAGATCTAAAAGAGTAGCAACCCGAAAATAAAAAATACAAACCGAAATAAAATCAAAATAAAACTTTGCAGAAATTTAAAAAATGCGTATTCAGGCTTTATACCTCCGAATCTGATTCTAATGGTCGTATCTTGGGCAAACAGAAACCTTTTCGAGTGAAACAAAAAGTGTTCCTAAATGAAACGAGTGTTCCAGACACAATGGAATAGTCCTCTTATCCCATAAATGTACATAAATAACAGAAAGTGGAGATGATGCAACTCGGCTTCACGATCTCGATCTTCAACAGGAGCGGGTCTTCAAACAGGCTCTGATACCATGTTCGACAACACAGGTATTCCAACAGAGGACGAACACCTTCATTAACCACTCACATAACCAAATCAAAGATCAACACACCGATGTTTTCACGTGAGAAAACCCCTACGGGGAAACATCCACGACCCCAGCCAACACGGCCACTTGGAGCAGTTTATTAATGCAAATGAAAAGATTACAGAGAGATTTTACAAGGTAGTTTCTCACAATCAATTTTTGGAAAATGACCCACCATGCTCTTTAAATAGAGATCATGGACCAATCGGGTGTTAAGCCACGGATCAATGGACATTAAGAACAAGGAGAGTATGAATCGTCAGATCACTCTATGTTGGGAACATATCGTGACCGTTAGATTTCCTAGCTACAAATGCATACTAATGCATACTAAAGAAACACACTAAGAAACACACTTTTACCTAACGACATATTAGACCAAGTAGATCTTAACTAACTCCTAAGTGTCTAAATATCCTAAC
>JZKD02S2278408.1:95143-147049 GCA_000966675.3 Picea glauca | reverse complement strand
TCTGAATTCATTTTCACACCTGATCTAGTGGACCCAAGCTTGTATGTCGGACAAGCTCAACGCTGTTGAGAAAGCATTTGAAGAAGTTTTGATTGACCTAATGGCTGAGAGAGTCCTGTTAGAGAAAAGGATGTCTACAGGTGTGCAAGAATCATCGACAGGAGGAGTCCAAGCTTCTCCCTTCACTGCTCGCGGAGCAGGACCTTCCAGAACCATGATCGAAACAAGAACAAAGACAAAAGATGATATTGCAACTGCCAAGCTGATCCTGCACATTCTGCCAGTTTACATACCACCTTTGAGGGACAAGATTAACTACGATAGTGTACCCAGAGACTTTGAGTACACCTTGAGCATTGCATATCTGTCGAAAGGGGTGCGTGCAGGACGTGCTAACTAGGATAAGCTCGCAAAACTCAAATTTAATGATTTTAACCTTGGAGATCACAAAACCTAAAGCATGTTAGCTCCGCATAAATACTTAACCAAGACTAAAGGAAGAAATCCTAAGGTTGTCCCATAGTCTTGGACACAGGACCTCGCGTAGTCCACACTGCTCAATGTAATGAATATCCCTCACTTCGGCAGATACTAGGAAGTCAACGCATGCGTCAAGTTGTTGTTGTCTTGCTACCATGGCGAATACTTATGGTTGGACCGCCGAATCACTGTGGATGTGACTCTAATCAATCAGATCACAGGAATTAGCATGCAAGGCCCTGACCCATAGGACTTTTACCCAAGAAAGACCTCAGACCGAGCACTAGCAGAGTGGATAACGGAAACTTATGGCAATGTAGAGAAGGGTATGTGAGGCTACAAGGTAGCCTCTAACCAGAGTGGCACAGTGCACCTTGCATGTCAGCTGATCGTGGGCAAGTTAGTTCATAAGAACAGACCAACAAAGGTGATTGGCTTTGTAGTTGACCTCGCAGGGAAGTGCGCGAAGGGACTATAGATGAATTGGGCATAGTATCTTGTAAACCAGTTAGAGTTGGACTGCAGAGGAGTGGAATACCAAGGGTATGAGTTCCACTTTAGTCGGTTGCTCATACTCATCACTTTCATCACTTGGGAACTTCTATAGGGCGCCACTTTTCTGGAGATCGAACCCTTCGAACCACTAGCCGTGAAGTTCTGTACGATGTGGTACTCAAGCGACATGAACAAGCACTGGTAGTCCAATGTTGTCTTCCACACCTACTTCAACCAACTAAAGAATGCAATTTAGTCTACACTGCGAATCACCCCAAATGTACTTCATAGGTTTAGACCATTGATGAAATTTAGCGCGGACCACCACTTCACCTATATTACAGCGTGCAGTGATGAGCATAAAAAACAACTCCAATCCTACTACAAGATGACAGAAGATGACTTGGATGAGATTACCAAGGAATGGTCAGCGAACCTCCTTATTGTAGCGGACCCTGCAAACATGTCCGACGAGGAAATCCCTGAAGCTATGTCGGATACACCTGGGCCAAGTAGGACTAAGAAGGATGACAAAGTTGAAGATTTCCCTAGCACATCAACGAAGACTACGTCGATATCACCTACATAGGGAGGTGATGGTGATGAGCTAGGTGGTACAGAAGTTGAGAAAAATAGAGGCGAGGTTACTCCACCTAGAGAGGAGGAGGATCCCTCCATGAAAATAAAGATGACACCACCAAAACCCTCCTCCCGAAAGAAATCTAAGGCCACTCGGACAACGCTTAAAACTACCCTTACCTCGAATGACTTTGACTTCTTAATTGTCACGCTGAATGATGTTTCACTAGATCTCGTAGAAAATAAAGAAGCAAAGCAGGAGGAGCTATTCAACCGAATCAAGGGCGAACTCAAAGAAGTGCAGTAGGAGCTCCAGTACAACCAATCAGTTTCTACAGCGCCCTTGATAAGTGAAACATCAGGAGTAGGTGATGAGCCCACTTAATTACACTAGATTGTTGATCAAGTCGAAGCTCACCTTCGATGATCTCAAGAAGACACAACACAAGCCACCCAGGATTTGATGCAAGAACAGGAAGCACTTCTAGAACAACAGAATGAGGCAGAATGGGAAAATATTTCCCTGAAAGCGAAGTGGGACAAGGAAAAGGCACAATTGCTAGAAGAGAAACTTGAAGTACAGGAAAGGGTTCACAAGGAACTGCACTCTATGATGGTCATAGAAGTGAAGATGGAAGACCGTCTCCCACAGCAGGTGACCCAACTAAAAGAAGTAATCCAACAACTCCAAAAGCATATAATGGATCTAGAGCTCCGCACCATGCCCGAGACCTCCCAAGAAATAAGAGATATAAGAGAGGCCATTGCTCGAAGTGCAGTTGGCCGATTAAAAAACTTTGCCTTGGAATGCAAATAGCTGAGCATTCGAAGCGCCCAGACTTATGAAACCCTCGCAGAGAATCTAGAATTGCAGACATTGGAGGCACAACTCCAAGAAGCAAAGAAGCATGCAGACACACTATAGGTGCAGATAAAGACTTTGACCCCAGTCGAAAGAATAAAGAGGTTTGCAGAACAATGCACAACCCAACAACAGGTACATACGCTGCAAAGTAAAGTGATGGAAGTCTCCCAACAACTTCAACCAATCCAAGAAAAGGCATTCCAACTGTTTTCTGAACTTGAAATCCAGGGAGATGAACGTGACTAGGTTTTCATCACTGTAGAACAATGCCTGGAAGGACTGCTCAATGACACAGTGATCTAGGAATTTACTGAGCAAGAGGTTGTCACACTGCAGTAGGTCGAATCAGCTCGAGCCAAGCTTGAGGAATTCGAGGCAGAATTGATCAGACTCGAGTGACTCAGGATGAGTCACAGGTGAGTGTTGAGGGCCTGTTGGCACTTGACCAAGTTTTGAATAATACTTGGTCATATTTGACCATTTTTGGGACTGTGACAGCTTGCCAAATATGGAGCGCAACATGAAGCGGAAATTAGGGAAGGAATACCTATTTTTGGGTCCCTTTTAGGGTTTTGGGTTGATGTAAAGGGAAAGGGATGTCAGCCCGTGGGTTTACCCACGCTTAGGTCCATTTTGTAATCTATAAATAGATACCTAGGCAATGTAAGTAAAGAGTAGTAGTAGTAGTAGTAGTACATCTATGTGATGTATAGCTAAAGGTTTAGTGCTAGTAGATGGATCTATGTTATTGGATGTGTATTGCAAGTTCTTTGTGCATGATTGTAAGGAGATTGAAAAGCCTAGAGCAAGTGTTGTAGTTTTGTGTTGAAGTGCAAGGAAGAAGGATCTAGCGAGCTGCGTAGATCTTATGTCCTGTGTGAAGTAAGGGTCACTGAAGCTCTGTGATGTAAACGCTTGACCGAGATAATATAAAGAAGAAGACTTTATGGACGTAGCCCTAGGGTGGGGGTGGCCACGGTAACTGTGTGTATTGTTCTCTGTGCTTCGACCTAATGTGTTTATCTCCTTCTTGGCTAAGTGCTTGTTGTGATTAAATAGATCTAGATATGCTTTGTGATTATGATATATGAATGAATGTTAGATCTGATATATAATATGCTTAGTGCTTGATCTGCTAAATCTAATCTATACTTCTATGGATAAGTATTGAATCATCTTTAGTCTAAGTATTCACTTCGATGCTCTGTGCTATCTGCGAAGTACCATAAGGGTTGAATATTGATGAATGATCTATGCGAAGTGCCCTGTAAAAGATATAATCATAGATCGGTGTCCCAGCTAAGGTTGCAAACATCTGAGGCCTGCAACCACCCCTACCTCTACCTCATGTGAGACTTAATATACTTCATAGGTGTTGCCGAAAGGGCCGATAGTTAGGGTTTTGTTGGTGCGCTCTTGAGTGTTAAACCCTAGTTCTGCCCTTCCAACATGCATCTTCGTCGAGTGGAAGTGCCACCCCATTCAAGGTACAAATCAACTTCGATATTCCTATATTTGAAGGTCAGATAGACGCAAATGTTGTAGACAAGTGGTTGAATCTACTAGAAGGGTATTTTTATGTCCATAAATTTTCGAATAGAGAAACGATTACTTTTGCACTCCTCAAAGACGTTCCCCATGTCAAATATTGGTGGGAAACTTTCTGTGAGAAAAAGAAAACAAAGGAACCCTCATTATTTATAGTTGCAACCACCAGGGAATCCTTTAGGGATGATATTAAGGAACAATATTACCCTGTCGGAAGTTATGATGACTTGTATACCAAATGGACCACACTGCGGGAAGAAATAGACCAACCAGTACCAGAGTTCACAAATATCTTTCATACCTTGCGTACCAAGATGGGTATCAAACATTCGAAGTCACATCTGGTGCTCAAGTGTCGCAGTGCTCTACATAGATACATCCTGACCGAAATGGAATTTATGGACATCTTGTCCTTGGGAATGGCCTACCGATATGCCATCAAAATCGAGCAGAAGCTCAAAGAAAAGATGCAGAAATTTGGGCCTGGGAACCCCGCACAACAAAAGCCAAGGAGGGGCCACCCCAACCCACATAACAAAGAACAGAGAAAATATGGATAGTATCAAGACAACCAATCCAAGCCACAAGAAAATAAGGACACCAAAAAGACAAATAAAGGTACCGGGAAGTGGTGTGACTTCCATAAGATCCCTTGGAATAACACTGCTAACTACCACTCAAAGCAGTCACTAGTGGTCGAAGTGAAAGCCTCTGAATCAAATGCGGGTTCTAACTCTGAGTTAGAACTAGAAAGGGGAAGACGGATCATTGACATGGAACCTAGTTCCACTGTTTCTACCACCACACTCCAGCTTGGTGAACCAAGTGTGCTAGAAGAAGGAAAGTGCCTCTTCCATTCACAGATGTGGGTAAAAGGAACCCCGTTGCACTTCATCATTGATAGCAGTAGCTAGAAGAACCTCATCTCAGCAAAGGTCATCAAGCGACTGGACCTGCCGAAAATTCCACACCCACAACCCTACACCATTGGATGGCTTCGCCAAGGAAGTGATCTCCGCATCAGCCAACAATGTCAAGTGTTGTACGACATCAAGCCATTCAAAGATGAGGTATTGTGTGATGTTGGTCCTCTTGAAGTTTGTAATGTTATTTTGGGCCAACCTTATTTATGAAAACTTCATGTTGTATATGAGTCTAGGCCTCATAGTGTTATTATTACTTTGAGGAATAAATTGTATAGGATACCTAAGAAAGTCCCTCCTAGTGTTATTTCCTTGATCTCTGCCAAGCAATGTAGGAAGGTCATCTATGAGTGAGCGAAAGATCGCAGCCACATCTAGGGCCTCCAAGGCCGATATCTTCACACAATAGAAGAAAGTGGATAAGTTCATGGAAGAATACTCAGATATCTTCTCCTCTCCCATCGGGGTCACTCTGCACTACCAGGTCAAGCATCCCATCGATCTGAACCTAGGCGCACCGCTACCCAATGGGCCAGTCTACTGCCACTCTCTGTTAGAAAACTAGGAGATCAAGAGGCAGATCCAAGAACTGCTTCACAAGGGGCACATACATCCCAGCTCATCGCCTTGTGGGAGCTCAATCTCACTGGTGTAGAATAAAGATGGGACATGATGACTCTGCATTGATTACCGAGCCCTGAATAAAATCATAGTCTGAAATCGATTCCCGATTCCAGGAATCGACGACCTCCTTGATCAGCTCACGTGGGCCAAATACTTCAGTAATATTGATCTGAAGTATGGATACCACCAGGTCCCAATAAAGTAGATAGATGTATGGAAGACCGCCTTCAAGTCAAAAGAAGGTATTTTTGAATGGTTGTTCATGCCCTTTGGTTTGAAAAATGCTCCAACAATGTTTATGAGGATCATGGACGATATCCTACGACCTTTCAGCAATACTTTTGTAGTGTTTTATCTAGATGACATCCTCATCTACAACAAGACTTGGGCAGAACAATTGCAACATATTCAGTAGGTTTTGCACACCCTGAAGCGACACAAACTATATGAAAACTTGGAAAAATGATCCTTCGACATGGACAATTTCCATTACTTAGGCTACATCATTGATCAGCATGGTGTGCATGTGTATCCAACCAAGATCTAGGTCATTTGTGACTGACCAACCCCAACCACACTCACTGAACTTCAGAGCTTCTTGGGCCTCGCCAATTTCTATCGCAGGTTCGTGTTGGGATTCTCTCATATTGCATGGGCCTCAGCCAAGTAACCAAGGGTGATGATAAGGAAAAATTTGTGTGGGGCTTGTCCCAAAAACAAGCCTTCGATGAATTGAAGAAGCGTTTGTGCTCATCCCCAGTAATTTCATTACCAGACCTGCAACATCCCTTTGAGATTGAGACAGATGCTTCAGACTAAGTTGTGGGCGTCGTTCTCACTCAACACGACCACCCCGTGCTATATAATAGTGAGACACTATCAAATGTTGCCTGTAAGTACCCTACTTATGACAAATAAATGTTCTCCATTGTGCAATCCTACTGCCAGTGGAGACATTACATTATTGGGAAGGAGACAGTCATCCACATTGATCACAAGCCACTACAATTCATGCAGCCCCAAGGAAAATTGCAGAATGACTACCATCAGAAGTGGTCCACATACTTACAACATTTCCACCTCAGCATCAAGTATAAAACATGAAGTACTAACTGAGTTGTTGATTGCGTCAACTGACCTCCAATTGAGGCAGTCACCATAGTGCTAGACTCTTGCAACCATGATACCTCCAAATGGCCCCACCTCTATGAGATATACCCTGAATTATCCACCACCGACCAAATGTTAGGAACCAACTCAGTGGTCGCTAATTTCAATATTTAAGATGGGATATTGTGTCGTATGGGCCATCTTTGTGTTCCATCAAGCAAGCACATGAAGCTGATTTGAGAAGCTCACTACAGTCAGGTGGCAAGACACTTTGGCATCGAAAAGACAGTGGAAGTGCTGCATAAAAATTTCTGCTAGCCAAAACATCGACAGGAAGTTGGAAAGTACATCAAGTCCTGCACTGCTTGCACTATTGCCAAACCGACCACTAAGAAACAATATCTATACACACCCCTGCCTACTCCTAATAGGCCATGGGAATCCATCTCAATGTTCTACATATTGATCCTCCCATCCACCAAGAGGGGAAATGACTCTATTTTTGTGGTTGTTGATCACTTTTCCAAGATGGTGATTCTAGCCACCTGGAAGAAGAACATCACAATAGAAGCCACTGCTAAGATCTTCTTTAAATGAGTATGGGTACATTTTGGGATCCCACAAAACATTATCTAAGACCATGAACTTCAATTCCTTAGCACATTCTATTCGAGCCTCTAGTCATTATTGAATACCAAGCTCACCAAATCCACTGCCTTCCACCCCGAGATAAATGGTCAAACTGAGGTCGTCAATTGGATGATCATACATATCCTGCGCATGTATAATTAAAAACACCCATGCACATTGGATAAGATTCTTCCCTATGTCCAACATAGATACAACCGAGCCCTACATAGCTCAACTAGACATAACTCCTTTCAAGTGGGGTTGGGATTCCAACCATTGGGCCCCATGGATGTTGCACTACCCCTAGTGACCACCTCGACCGACTCATCCCCTACTCCACTAGAAGATGACAAATCCACCTGGTTCATTAAGCAGACCCAATACATCCGCCAATAGGTTCAAGATATTCTACATAAGTCTAATTCCAATTACAAGCAACGCCACGATCAACATCGGGTGCCAAATATGTTTCAGGTGGGAGACAAAGTTTGGTTGGAATTGTAGAAAGAATGCCTTACAGGTCCCCATCGAAATCTTCTCCCACTTCATTATGGGTCATACACCATCACCAAGGCTGTGGGTGACAATTCTTTTGATCTCAACATTCCCTCTTTCCTTGGCCTGCACCTAGTCTTCAACGTCTCTCTCCTTCGACCATATTGCTCACCATTATTGGACACCTCGGAGATAGAAGAGAAGTTGATACCAACAGAGATCAACCCTGACTACATGAAAAAGGCATCCAATGATCATATTGTGGACACACAAATCAATGGCACTCGACATCAAAGGATCCAACTTTATCGATTCGTCAAAGGAGGGCAACTCCTGCACCAAAGCAAGTGGCTCACCCGGGGCCAAATTCAATAGACATTTCCTCATCTAATGGGGGAAATAAAATCCATGGAGAACATTTCTTCCTAAGGAGGGAGGATTGATCTAGGTGGATATCGGTGGCCAATCACCTTTTCCAACTTGCTCAAAACAATTTTCTATCAATTTTGGCAATTTACTATTTTTAGCACTTTTTAACTTCCAGGGCCATATTGAGAGCATAAATGAAGGTTTTTTGGGACCTAACTTCTCAAGTGATCCCCAAAAATGAATATCCTCAATGATACCTTTCCAACGAGCTATTGTGCACCTAAAACAAAGATCATATGAAAACGTTACGACCCCGTGAAGTTTATGTACTAACTTACCCAAATGAGGCCCACATGACTTTTGGCACTTCATCTCCTAGCGTTAGTTTTTTTTTATGTCTAGGGTTCTTGACATTCATGTTTATTGTAAAAAGGCCTTCACAACCTCATTGTAATAATATTCTTGCGAATGAGCACAGCCGTCACATCTCTTCTCAGAGATAAGTCGCCACCATTCCAACAAGCTTGTTTTCTACTACATTTTATAGTTTCAACTTATTTCCTTATTGAATAGAAAACCAATTTTATTGTATCTCTATTATTCTGTGTTAAGGATATTTTAATAATCTGTATTCATTTTGCTCTACTCATAAAATCCAGATCAACTAGCGATCTGCCTCTCTCACACAAAAACTAGGCGTGACTCCTTTCACACAACCACTCAGTACGGCTCCTCTTGAATATGCATACTGTAATCCAACCCAACCAATTAATCCAGTGCAGACTTCTCTCAAATCTGGCGCGACTCCTCTCAAATCCGACGCAACCAATTAATCCAGTGCAAACTTCTAAATCTGCATATTGTACAATTGACTGAGGGTGCAGAGGTCTTCTCTCGAATCTTCTTCACATGATAGGTCCTCAACTCGGATCTTCTACTATAATGGAATTTTCCAAACTATGCCTAGGCTCTGATAAATCGCAGTGTGGATTTCAGCCCTCACTTAAGCGCCGATTCAAGTTGCTTCTTCATCAAAATTGCAAGTTGTTGTCTTCCTTGTGACACAATATTGCCTTCATAACACGTTGATGGATTGACCGTTCTCTTCCAGTGGCTCTCACAATCCTACAAGAACTAAGATCAGAAATGTGCTCTAATACCAACTTGAAAATAGAAGCAAAGAAAGAAATCGACTACTCTCAGGCGAGGCAATACCTTGAGGCCATCAGAGCAAAGTTACGCACTACATTTTATTAAATCAATTGAGGAGTACAATATATAGAATGATATTCGGTATAGATGGTTGGAAACATTATCCAGTTTAGAGGAGTCTCCATTATTAACTAATCTCCATTATTTCTAAGTCATAAGTCATAAAACTAAATTAACGATGTTTGAGCAACCAATGTAATAACATTTTGAAAATTGAGTTCAACATAAAATATATGTTTTGGAAATGATATTAGTGGTTTGAGAAGACTGCTATATAAAAATTTAGTGTAATTAACGACCAAAATCATCTATGACAAACATTTTATTCTTTAAATTTGAACCCTTTGTGTATGCTCTAGCTACATTTACTTTTAGATAAAATTAAATTTATTCACACTACATAATTTTCTAAAAAATTACTCATTATAAGTTATTTTTGGATATTCATTTTTTCACCATGTTGATCCCAAATCTTTTAAAAATATATAAATCCTACTTTCCAATACAAAATCCTATGTTCTCTTAAGAAAATAAAAAAACATACATGCTTATAAGGCTAGGCACTATTAGAGAGCAGGTTACATTCATTCCCTTTTACTATTGTTTCTTTCATTTTGTTACATTAAAGTCTCAATTGACCACTATCACTATCTCACCATTTATATATGGTTAGTGTAAGCCTTGAAAACAAGAGAAAGAATTATAGAGAAGGAATAAAGTGTTGATGTTTGGACAACATCGGGAAGACATTCTCTAAAGATAATAATTAATAATATAATTATTGATTATTAAATATAGTGTATAATAAATAAATAATAATAATAAATAGTTATTGATTATTCAGGGATGCATCCTTTCATAGATGGTCATCTTATGTTCCCTATATATGAAACACTCATCATTGTAATAATATATTGATTATCAATGATATCTCATATGAATAAAAACCAACATGGTATCCGAGCAGGTTGACTGGGTGTGGCTCCCTCACGGGAAAACCCAACATCCTGAGAGAAGATGATGGTGTTTGTCACCAGAAGTTTTTTGATCCCTGTTTCACAACCTAAGTCTGCAATTTCAGGATGGCTGCAGATCTAGAGTATTATAAGATTTTACACATTAGGAATATTGATGTGAATTTGGCTGAGGAAGAGTTTTTAATTATTGCCAGAGGTATGGTCATGTGATGAGATACACATGGCTACCCACTAAGAATGAGGCTCTTGTTGAGATGGATCGCCTAGCTGCAGATAATTTCATTCAAAATAGTTGAAGTCAAATCAATTTATAGGCTGAAAGGATGGTGACAATGATAGTTACAACGACACCAATCTGAAGTACCAAGCTGAAGAATTTAGTGTTTAATATATTGTGTATTGATCCCTCCCAACAAATTGACCAGTCCAAGCCCAGAGGAAGAGTTCTCAGATTTCAAGTCTCGAACATGAAGCTACCTATTACAGGAGGTTAAATTCAACGAATATTTGAGACTATGGATAAAATTGAGATGGTCGCCATAACAGGACCAAAGCCATTCGTATCTTCCGAAAATTAAGATATGAATGGTGCGATCATACCAACATGATCTCCTAGTTATGGGATTCCATTATGCCACGTTGATGGTGTCCGACTGGATGGGTGGACACTGCTCTAAACGAATCAGATTGAAAGGAATTTAACGATTGGGAATAATTCAACACAATAGCCCCAAATTGGTTGTATCCACTTGGAGACCATGAAGAATTTACAAGGCAATCTTTGCATCTTTACATAACTGTTCAATAATATGCTGACCAGTTGAACAAGTTGTCCATTAAGCTTGTGGTCATGGATCCTGATGAGATCTTATAGTAAACGGATAACCCACCAATGAAGCAAGGGAGCCTTTGCTTCATATTTTTCAATGTTATAAATATAGTTTCAGAGAATATGTCATATAGGGTTTGGGAAGAAACTCATCAGAAATATTGGAGAAAATATGGGAAAGCATAAACTTGAACTTAAAAACTAAATGACATTTTGAAAAACTCAAAAAAAAAAATATTCAAAGATATTTATAGCACTAAGATTTCTCCTCGTCTATGGGTCCAAAGTCGACTCTTGTTGTGTGTAATTCTCACTTGAAAATTAATATATGCGTTTTTAAGCAATTTGCACTCTTTGTCACGTGGACAATGTGCAAATGACGACGACGTTGGATGAGATGCAATGCTTCTAAATTCATGGGGATAACAAGGCTTGATGCTTATTGTTTCTACAACAAGAGTAAATTTGAGAGCTTGAAGTATCGATTGAGTGTCAAATCAAACGATCATGTTATATAAAGATGCTTAACAATGTTAAGAGGGAGGTGTGGTGTTTTCTCTCCTCTATTCGACTAACCCCTCTAGACAAGGGTTTCCCTAATTATTCATGTGAGGTGACTGAGGGATTAATGTTGAGTTGGGTACAAGTATTTCCTAAGCCATGTGAGGTGGCTAGGTGTGAATAAAACTACTGGGAGAGGAGAAACATCACAAGATGGTCATGGAGACTATGGAAGTTGTTGTGTACTATTGGATGACATTGCAGTAGTTGTGTACCACTAGTTGATTGCAACATAGTCGTAAAGAATGTGGCAGATGATTTGAGCTATCGATGGCATGGTATTAGCAGTATGTTACTAGTTGATTGCAAAGTAATCAATGGATTACTAGATGAAGGAACCAAGACATTGGTTTCAAAAAGAAACCTCGATATGTCTTGGAGGACATTGGTTCCATGAGGGAAGCTTGATGTGTCCTACATATGTTTGAGGCAGGGATCAAGAAGGAGTACATTGTTCCTCACAACCCTCAACATAATGGGGTCACAGAGAGGAAGAACAAATCTATTGTTGAGATAGTCAAGGCGATGATTCATGATCATCATTTACCTATGTTTCTGTGGGAAGAGGCATCCATGATTGTAATGTATGTTGATAAAAAAATTCCTTGAGGAACATGACTCCTAAGAAGGCCTTCACCAGAGTTAAGCTTGAGGTTGGACACTTCAGGATATTTGGGTATTCAGTATACATTTATGTGGTACAGTGAGTCTTCGAAGGAATATCGAATCTTCATTCCTGGTCAGAGACAGATTAAGTAAGAGACATATGGACATGGTACCTTCTGAGAGGGAAGGATACCACAAATATATTTTTGCTATGTCATAGCTATGAGCGACATCATTGATTCTAAACCTTCTTGTTATGAGGAGGAAACTAGTCATCCAGTATGGAGAGATGCCTTGATGGAGTATCAGTCCACCATGAAGAATGATGTGTGGGATATTGTTATGAGACTTGAAGGGAAGTCTGTAGTGACTTCCAAATGGATCTACAAGATCAAACACACAATTGATGGGAGCATCGAGACACCCAAAACAAGATTTGTTGCTAGAGGATTCTCTCAGGTGGAGGGAATAGATTATGAGGATACATTTGGTCATGTTGCTCAATACACCTCTATCCGGATGATTATTTCCCTTGCAACATCCATGGGTTAGAGGGTACATCAAATGGATGTAAAGACAACCTTTCTCAATGGAGATATTAAAGAAGAAGTATGCATTGAGTATCTAGATGGTTTTGTGATACATGAGAAGGAGTCTTGTGTGTGAAGGTTGAAGATGGCCTTGTATGGAATCAAGCAACCACCTTGAGCTTGGAGTGCAATGATTGATGGACACCTGATGATTTTTGGGCTTCAACAAAAGTGTTTTCGATCCCAGCCTGTACTACAATATTGTTAATGGTGAGTTCCTAATTTTGGTCCTCTACATTGATGATTTATTCCTCACCGATGCAGAGAGCCTTATTTTTGAATGCAAGTATGCATTGGCCACTAAGTTTGAGATGAAGGACCTTGGTATGGTTCACTACTTCTTGGGACTAGATGTGTGGCAGAGAACTGATGAGATTTTCCTAAGTCAAGGGAAGTACACAGTTGATATATTGAAGAAGTTTGAGATATTGAACTTGAAGCTCATGGATACGCCAATGATGACAAATCTAAAGAAACTTAGAGTGTCTTCTTCCAATTCTGATGAAATTGATCTAAATCTGTACATACAACTAATTGGATAATTGATGTATCTGATTAACACCAGACCAAATATTTGATATGCAGTGAGTGCACTTAGCCAATTTATAAGTCGGCTGAGATAGACACACTAGATTGATGTGAAGCATGTGTTGAGATACTTGCGAGGAACATTTGGACATGGTCTGAGATATACTTCCAGTATTGATATGATATGGCAGGAATATATTGACTCTGATTGGACAAGGAGCTCAATGGACAAAAAGCGCACCTTCAGGTGTTGCTTCACTTTGGGATCTTCCATGGTTTCCTGGTGTAGCAGGAAATGAACTTCTGTGGCTTTGAGAACAACATAAGAAGATTACATTGCATTAAGTATGACAGTCCATGAAGAAGTGTGGCTTCACAAGATCCTTGTAGATTTATTCAAACATGTGATGCATTCCACCATTATTGATTATGGTAACCAAATTTTTGTGAAGATCTCTGATAATCCAATGTTTCATGAAAAATCGAACCACATTGAGATCAAGTACCATTACATCCAATGCATGGTGCAAATGAAGGAGGTATTGGTGAAGTACCTTCCTACAAGTGAGCAGGTTTTTGATGTTTTTACCAAACCAGGATGAAGTTTAAGTACTTCTGTGACAGACTTGGCGTGGCAGAGAATGCCTCCCTCACTTAGATGGAGTGTTGATGTTTGCAGCTTCCTGAGACATTCTCCAGATCATATGATCCGGATTTTATGAGTAGAATGAAATGAATACAGTTTATTAATAGGTTCTTAACAAAAAATAACAGAGATATAGTAAAACTAGTTTTCTATTCAATAAGGAAATAAGCTAAAACTATAAAATGCAACGAAAACAAGCTTGCTGGAATGGTGGCGGCTTATCTCTGAGAAGAGATGTGACGACTGTGCTCAATCACAAGAAGATGATTACAATGAGGCTCTAAAGGAATTTTTACAATAAACAGGAATTCCAAAAACCCTAGACATCCAAAAACCTAACCCTAGGAGATGAAGCACCAAAAGTCATGTGGGCCTCGTCTAGGTAAGTTAGTACATCAACTTCCTCGGATCGTAATTTTTGCATGCGATCTTCGTTTTAGGTGTATGATAGAATGTTGGAAAGGTATCGTAGAGGAGATTCATTTTGGGGGATCAATCATGCCTTTGGTTATCATTGAGAATCTCAATCCCAAAAAACATTCATTTAGGCCCTAAAAGTGGCCCCAGAAGTTAAAACTGCTAAAAATAGTAAATTGCCAAAATTGTCAGAACATTGTTTTGAGCCATTTCGAAAAGGTGGGAGGCAATTTATATCCACCTATATCAATCCTCCCTCCTCAAGAATCAATGGTATCCATTTCGTTGAGTTCCCCCATCAGATGAGGAAATTTCTGCTGAATTTGGCCCCGGGTGAGCCACTTGCTTTGGTGCACGAGTTGCCTTGCTTTAATGACTCAATAAAGCTGGATCATTTGCTATCGAGTGCCCTTAATCTGTGTGTCCACAATTTTATCATTGGATTCCTATTGTATGTAGTTTAGGTTGAGCTATGTTGGTGTCAGTTGTTCTGCTACATTTGAGATGTCTAATAATGGTGGGAAATAAGGCCGAAGGAGATCTACATTGAACACTAGGTGCAGGCCAAGGAAAGGAGGAATGTTGAGCTCAAAATAATTATCCCCCATGGCCTTGTTTATGGTGTATGGCCCATAATGGAGTGGGAAAATATTCCAATGGGGTCATGTAAGGCATTCTTTCTGCAAGTGCAACCAAACTTTGTCACCCACATGAAACTTATCTGGCACTCGATGTTGATCATTGTGTTGCTTGTACTTGTCATTGGAATTTTGTAGGATATCCTAAACCTGTTGGCGAATGTGTTGGATCCTCTCAATGAACCGGGTGGATTTGTCAGCTTCAGTTGGAGCATGGGATGAGTCGGTTGAGTTTACCACAAGGGGAAGTGCAACATCTATGGGACCCAGTGGTTGGAATCCCAACCCCACCTGAAAGGGGATGTGGCTGGTTGAGCTATGAAGGGCTCGGTTGTAGCTATGTTGGACATAGGGAAGGCTCTCATCCCATGTGCGAGGATGATTTGAATTATACATGCAAAGGATATTCACAATCATTCGATTTATGAGCTCGGTTTGGCCATCTATATGGGGGTGGAAGGTCGTGGATTTGGTGAGCTTGGTGTCCCGCAGTGACTAGAGACTCGACCAGAATTTGTTGAGAAATCGATTGCCCCGATCTGAGACAATGGTTTGTGGGATTCCAAAATTTACCCAGACTCATTCAAAGAAGATCTTGGCAGTGGCCTCTATTGTGATGTGTTTCTTGCAGGCAACCATAATTGCCATCTTAGAAAAGAGATCAACAACCACAAAAACATAGTCATTTCCCCTCTTGATGGATGGGAGGCCCGAAAAGTAGTCCATTGAGATGGATTCCCATGGCCTGTCAGGATTAGGAAGAGGGGTGCACATGACCTATTTCTTAGTGGTCGCTTCGGTGAGTAGAAATGTTTCTGTAGCATCGCCACTATATTTTCAATGTTGAAGTGTCTTGCCACCCGACTGTAGTGGGCTTCCTATATTAGTTTCACTCACTTGCTTGATGGAACATAGATATGGCCCAGACGACACAACAACCCATCCCGAAGATGGAAATTATCGACAACTGCATTTGTACCCAACATTTGGTAGGTGGTGGCGAAGTCCAAGTCAATCTCATAGAGTTGGGGCCATCCAGAGGTCTCATGGCCATAGGAGTCTAGCACCGTGGTGAGTTTTGCGACTGGTGGTCTGCTAAGGAAATCAACGACGTTAATGATTATTCCTTTTCTATACTTGATTTTGAGGTGGAATTGTTGCAAGTATGTGGACCACTTTTTATGGTGATCATTCTACAATTTTCCTTGAGTCTACATGAACTGCAGTAGCTTATGATCAGTGTGGATGATTATCTCCTTCCCAAGAATGTAATGTCTCCACTGGCATCAGCCTTGCATAATGGAGTACATTTATTTGTCGTAAGTAGGATAATTACAGACAACATATAATAGTATCTCACTATAATAGGCCAAAGGGTGGCTATGCTGAGTGAGAACGATGCCCACCGCATAGTCTGAAGCATCTGTCTTGATCTCAAAGGGTTGTTGCAGGTCTTATAGTGAAAGTACTGGGGTTGAGCACAAGCATTGCTTCAAATCGTCGAACGATTTTTGTTGGGACTGGCTCCATGCAAACTTCTCCTTACCACCACCCCTGGTTATTTGGCTGACTGCCCATGCAATATGGGAGAATCCCAACATGAACCTGTGGTAGAAATTGGAAAGGCCCAAGAAGATCCGAAGCTTAGTGAGTGTGGTTGGGGCTGTCCATTCATGGATGACTTGAATCTTGGCTAGATCCACATGTACACCATGCTAATCAATTATGTAGCCCAGGTAATGGACCCTATCCGTGCCGAAGGATCATTTTTTCAAGTTGGCATATAGCTTGTGCCGCTACAAGGTGTCCAAAACTTACTGAATATGCTACAAGTGTTCAGCCTAAGTCTTGTTGTAAATGATAATGTCATCCAGATACACCACTACAAAAGTATTGGTTAATGGTCGCAGGATATCATCCATCATCCTCATGAAAGTGGCTGGAGCATTTTTCAAACCAAAGGGCATGATCAACCATTCAAAAAGGCCTTCCTTTGACTTGAAGGTGGTTTTCCATACATCTGTTTGTTCTATTGGGACCTAGTGGTATCTGGAATTCAGATCAATATTACTAAAGTATTTGTCCCATGTAAGTTGATCAAGGAGGTCGTCGATTCAGGGAATCGGGTACCGGTTTCTGACTGTGATTTTATTCAGAGCCCAGTAATCAATGCAGAGGCACCAAGTTCCATATTTCTTTTGTACCAGCATGATTGGGCTCCCGCAAGGTGATGAGCTGGGATGGATGTTCCCCTTGTGGATTAGTTCTTGGATCTGTCACTTGATCTCCTCATTCTCTAACAGAGAGCGACGATAGACTGTCCCATTGGGCAACGATGTGCTAAGGGTCAGATTGATGGGGTGCTTGACTTGGAAGTGCATAGGTACCCCGGTAGGTGAGGAGAATATATCTTAGTATTCTTCCATGAACTTATCTACTTGCTTCTGCTATGTGGAGAGGTCGACCGCAGAGACCTTGGATGTGGCTATGATATTTCACTTATTCTGAGAGAGAATCACGAAGAAGACAAACCTCCTTGTTTGAGAGATGACCTTCCAACATTGCTTATTAGAGATCAAGGAAAGAACACTAGGGGGGACTACCTCAGGTATCCTATACAATTTCCTGTTCAAAGTAATAATAACATGACGAGGCCTAAACTCACACACAACATGACGTTTCCATAAATAAGGTTGGCCCAAAAGAACATCACAAACTTCAAGAGGAGAAACAACATAGAATAACTCATATTTGAAGGGCTTGATGTCATACGACAGTCGACACTGTTGGTTGACATGGAGACTGCTTCCTTGGTGGAGCCATCCAATGGTGTAGGGTTGTGGGTGCGGCATTATTAGTAGGGCCAACTGCTTGATGACCTCTACTGAGATGAGGTTCTTCTAGCTATCGCTATCAACAATGAAGTGTAGTAGGGTTCCTTTTACCCACATATGTAAATGGAAGAGGCGTTATCCTTCTTCTGGCTCATCTAGTTCACCAGGATGGAGCTTGGTGGTAGCAATGAAGGCACTAGGTTCTGCGTCAATTATCTGTCTTCCCCTTTCTAGTTCTGGCTTAGAGTCTGAACCCGCATCTAATTCAGAGGCTTTCAAATTGGCCACCAATGACTGCTTTGAGAGACAGTCATCATTTTTATTCCAAGGGCTCTTATGGAAGTCGCACCACTTCCTGGTATCTTTCTTTGTCTTTCCAGTGTCCTTCTTTGCTTGCAGATTGGACTAGTTGTCCTGATACTTTCCATATTTTATTTTTCCTCTGTTCTATGGGTTGGGGCTACCCTTTCCTGGATTTTTTTCTGAGGGGTTCCCAAGCCCAAATTTCCATGTCTTTTGTTTGAGCTTCTGCTCAATTTTGATGGCATATCGGCAGGCCACACTCAAGGATGAGATGTCCAGAAATTCCATTTCGGTCTGGATGTATCTATGTAGAGCATCGCAATACTTGAGCACCAGATGTCGCTCTTAATCTTTGATACCCAACTTGGTGCGCAAGGTATGGAAGATATTTGTGAAATCTGGCACTGCTTGGTCTCTTTCTTGTCGCAGTGTGGTCCATTTGGTATACAAGTTGTCATAACTTTCAGCAGGGTAGTATTGTTCTTTAATAGCATCACTGAAAGATTCCCAGGTGGTCATGACTGTAAATAATGAGGTTTCCTCTATTTACTTTTTCTCACAGAAAGTTTCCCACCAATCTTTGACATGGGGAATGGCTTTGAGGAGCGCAAAAGTAATATTTTCTCTATTTGAAAAGTTATGGACAGAAAAGTACCCTTCTAGTAGATTCAACCACTTGTCTACAACATCTGTGTCTATATGACCTTCAAATATAGGAATATCAAAGTTTATTTGTACCTTTAAGGGGGCGAAACCTCCGATTGAAGAAGATGTGTCGCCTCTTGGTAGTCATCAAAGGATTTGCACGAAACTCTACATCATCTCATTCCTTTGTTGTGTGAGGGATTTCTCAATCAATAGGTTGAAAGGATATCCAATCCCATCATCTTTCTTTTCTCCTGCCATGAGAGGTCTCTTGGGCATGTGAGATATTTTTTCCTCAAGAGAAACAAGCTGAAGACCCAACTCTTTGTACTCCAACCTCGTTGGGGACGTGCATTAAGATGACAAGGAGTAGACCTCTTTGATACCACTCATCCAGATTTTATGAGCAAAAAGAAATGACTACAGATTAGTAACAGGTTTTTAACACAAAATAATAGAGATACAGTAAAACTGGTTTTCTATTCAATAAGGAAATAAGATGAAACTGTAAAATGTAGCGGAAACAAGCTTGATGGAATGGTGGCGGCTTATCTCTGAGAAGAGATGTGACGGCTGCGCTCATTCACAAGAAGATGATTACAATGAGGCTCTGAAGGCCTTTTTACAATAAACAAGAATTCCAAAAACCCTAGACATCCAAAAACCTAACCCTAGGAGATGAAGCACCAAAAGTCATGTGGGCTCCGTTTGGGTAAGTTAGTACATCAACTTCCCGAGGTCGTAACTTTTTCATGCGTTCTCCGTTTTAGGTGTATGATAGCCCGTTCGAAAGGTATCATCAAATAAATTGATTTTGGGGGCTCAATCATGCCTTAGGCTATCATTGAGAATCTTTATCCTGAAAAACCTTCATTTAGGCCCTCAAAATGGCCCCAGAAGTTAAAACTGCTAAAAGAAGTAAATTGTTAAAATTGCCAGAAAATTGTTTTGAGGCAGTTGGAAAAGGTGGGTGGCCACCGATATCCACCTAGATCATCGTACTCCTCTTTGACCGAGTTGATTTGATATGTGATGACACTTATCCGAGAAGGAATGAGTGGGGCACTTATCCGAGAAGGGATATGTGTGGTTGGGATTATAACCCAACATCCCATGTGGAGAGCACATGAGGATATGTCAAGGGATTTGACCCTTGGTGTCATACACTATGGGATTTGACCCTAGTTTTTATAGAGGGTGTATCCTCTAGAAGTCCACATGGAGTTCCATGTGTGACAAACTTTCTCCAGATCGTACTCCTCTGTGAATTGATTTGAGTTGATCTGTGAGCACACTTATTCGAGAAGGGATAAGTGGAACACTTATTTGAGAAGGGATAAGTGGAACACTTATTCGAGAAGGAATAAGTGCATTTGGGCTTATATCTCATCATCCCATGTGGAGAGAACATGAGGACATGTCAAGGGAGTTGACCCTTGATGTCTCACACTATGGGGAGTTGACCCTAAGTGTTCCTAGAGAGAGTAGCCTCTAGAAGTCCACATGGGAGTTCCATGTGTGACAAATCTTTTTCTACTATGGTGTTTTTGTACCACTGGCGGAGACTGTGTGTTTCTGGACAATTGTTGTGTACTACTATGTAAAAATACCTTCCTAGCTAAGAGGGAGTGTTGATGTTTCAGCATCAGGCATAACTTCTCCTAGATTGGGCTGCAGACCAAGGGAGATAGGATACTTTTATCACAAAGGTGCACTTATGGTAAATGGGCCTAGACATAGTCCTTCCTTGATCATGATAAGGAATAATATGGACTCGAGGTGTTTGAATTGTTTTCCATGTGTCAGTTAGCATCAGGCCGACATTCATTCATAGGTGTGTGCCTGTGGTGAAAGATCTTGGTGTGGTCTTTGTCCTAGTCATGGTGATGTGACAAGGAATGATAAAGACTCAAAATGCTATACACTATTACATGCAGACCCAGAGTGAGCCTAATATTAGAGAGAGTTAATTGGCTCAAAGGGAAAGCTGCAAAAGGAGTTTCTCCTTGGTTCATGTGGGAGAGAGATGTCTCCCAAGACTGACAGACAAGTGTCATGAGTCTAGGGTGAAGTTTGTATACTTCAAAGACAATCTTGGCATGTTGCAGAATATCTCCCTCGTTGAGAGGGAGTGTTGATGTTTGGACAACATCGGGAAGACATTCTCTAAAAATAATAATTAATAATATAATTATTGATTATTAAATATAGCATATAATAAGTAAATGATAATAATAAATAGTTATTGATTATTCAAGGGACAAATCCTTTCATATATGGTCACCTTATGTTCCCTATATATGGAACACTCATCATTGTAATTATATATCGAATATCAATCATATCTCATATGAAGAAAAACCAACATAAAGCATGAAGTGACTGACATTTTAATAAAAATAAATCATTAGTTTTAAATGAAATCAATAGTTTAAGAGTCTGATTTCTGGATACACTAAAGATTCAACAAATATACTTAATACTAAAATTATACTTAATATTAAAATTAATGTCCTCTTATGTTTTTTAATATATCATCATGCAAATTTGTTGTAATCACCATGCAAATTTGTTGATGTGATCATTGAAAATCATTCAACAAATATAATCATTAAAATATGAGGGATTCAACAAATATAATTAATATTAAAATCAATGTCCTCTTATGCTTTCTAATGTAATCTAGTAAATTTTCCATTGTGATCACTATCTAAATTCTTGATTGCACTTGTAAAGTGCAACAAATAACCTTTTGCCTAATATAATCACTAGAAATCGTTCAACAAATATAATCATTAAAATAGGAGGGATTCAAAAAATATAATTAATATTAAAATCAATGTCCTTTTATGCTTTCTAATGTAAAGTGCAACAAATAACTCTTTGCCTGATGTGATCACTAAAAATCATTCAACAAATATAATCATTAAAATAGGAGGGATTCAACAAATATAATTAATATTAAAATCAATGTCCTCTTATGCTTTCTAATGTAATCCAGTAAATTTTNGTTGATAAAAAAATTCCTTGAGGAACATGACTCCTAAGAAGGCCTTCACCAGAGTTAAGCTTGAGGTTGGACACTTCAGGATATTTGGGTATTCAGTATACATTTATGTGGTACAATGAGTCTTCAAAGGAATATCGAATCTTCATTCCTGGTCAGAGACAGATTAAGTAAGAGACATATAGAGATGGTACCTTTTGAGAGGGCAGGATACCACAAAGATATTTGTGCTATGTCACATCTATGAGCCACATCATTGATTCTAAACCTTCTTGTTATAAGGAGGCAACTAGTCATCTAGTATGGAGAGATGCCATGATGAAGGAGTATCAGTCCACCATGAAGAATGATGTGTGGGGTATTGTTCTGAGACCTGAAGGGAAGTCTATAGTGACTTCCAAATGGATCTACAAGATCAAACACATAGTTGATGGGAGCATCGAGAGGCCCAAAACGAGATTTGTTGCTAGAGGATTCTCTTGGGTGGAGGGAATAGATTATGAGGATACATTTTGTCCTGTTGCTCGATACACCTCTATCCGGATGATTATTTCCCCTGCAACATCCATGGGTTAGAGAGTACATCAAATGGATGTAAAGACAACCTTTCTCAATGGAGAGATTAAGAAAGAAGTATACATTGAGCAGCTAGATGGTTTTGTGATACATGAGAAGGCGTCTCGTGTGTGAAAGTTGAAGATGGCCTTGTATGGAATCAAGCAACCACCTCGAGCTTGGTGTGCAATGATTGATGGACACCTGATGATTTTTGGGCTTCAACAAAAGTGTTTTCAATCCCAGCCTACACTAGAATATTGTTAATGGTGAGTCCCTAATTTTGTTCCTCTACATTGATGATTTATTCCTCACCGATGCAGAAAGCCTTATTGTTGAATGCAAGTATGCATTGGCTGCTAAGTTTGAGATGAAGGACCTTGGTATGGTGCACTACTTCTTGGGACTAGATGTGTGGCAGAGAACTGATGAGATCTTCCCGAGTCAGGGGAAGTACACAGTTGATATATTGAAGAGGTTTGAGATATTGAACTTGAAGCTCATGGATACGCCAATGATGACAAATCTAAAGAAACTAAGTGTGTCTTCTTCCAATTCTGACGAAATTGATCTGAATCTGTACATACAACTGATTGGATAATTGATGTATCTGATTAACACCAGACCAAATATTTGATATGCAGTGAGTGCACTTAGCCAGTTTATAAGTCGGCTGAGATAGACACACTAGATTGATGTGAAGCATGTGTTGATATACTTGTGAGGAACATTTGGACATGGTTTGAGATATACTTCCAGTATTGATATGATATGGTAGGAATATATTGAATCTGATCGGGAAAGGAGAGCAGTGGACAAAAAGAGCACCTTCAGGTGTTGCTTCACTTTGGGATCTTCCATGGTTTCCTGGTATAGCACGAAATGAACTTCTGTGGCTTTGAGAACAACATAAGCAGATTACATTGCATTAAGTATGACATTCCATGAAGCAATGTGGCTTCACAATCTCCTTGCATATTTATTCAAACATGTGATGCATTCCACCATTATTCATTATGGTAACCAAAGTTTTGTGAAGATCTCTGATAATCCAATGTTTCATGAAAAATCGAACCACATTGAGATCAAGTACCATTACATCCGATGCATGGTGCAGAGGAAGGAGGTATTGGTGAAGTACCTTCCTACAGGTGAGAAGGTTGTTGATGTTCTTACCAAACTAGGATGAATTTTAAGTACTTCTGTGACAGACTTGGCATGGCAGAGAATGCCTTCCTCACTGAGAGGGAGTGTTGATGTTTGTAGCTTCCTAAGACATTCTCCAGATCGTATGATTCGTATTTTATGAGTAGAATGAAACGAATATAGTTTATTAATAGGTTCTTAACACAAAATAACAGAGATACAGTAAAACTAGTTTTCTATTCAATAAGGAAATAAGTTGAAACTGTAAAATGCAGCGGAAACAAGCTTGCTGGAATGGTGGCGGCTTATCTCTGAAAAGAGATGTGACGATTACGCTCATTCACAAGAAGATTATTACAATGAGGCTCTAAAGGAATTTTTACAATAAACAGGAATGCCAAAAACCCTAGACATCCAAAAATCTAACCCTAGGAGATGAAGCACCAAAATTCATGTGGGCCCCGTCTAGGTAAGTTAGTACATCAACTTCCCGGGATCGTAATTTTTGCATACGATCTTCGTTTTAGGTGTATGATAGCATGTTGGAAAGGTATCGTAGAGGAGATTCATTTTGGGGGATCAATCATGCCTTTGTTTATCATTGAGAAGCTCAATCCCAAAAAACCTTCATTTAGGCCCTCAAAATGGCCCCAGAAGTTAAAACTGCTAAAAATAGTAAATTGCCAAAATTGTCAGAACATTGTTTTGAGCCATTTCGAAAAGGTGGGTGGCAACCGATATCCACCTAGATCAATCCTCCCTCCTCAAGAATCAATGGTATCCATTTCGTTGAGTTCCCCCATCAGATGAGGAAATTTCTGTTGAATTTGGCCCCGGGTGAGCCACTTTCTTTGGTGTACGAGTTGCCTTGCTTTAACAACTCAATAAATCTAGATCATTTGCTGTCAAGTGCCCTTGATCTATGTGTCCACAATCTGATCGTTGGATTCCTATTGTATGTAGTTGAGGTTGAGCTATGTTGGTGTCAGTTGTTCTGCTACGTTTGAGATGTCCAAGAATGGTGGGAAATAAGGACGAAGGAGATCCACGTTGAACACTAGGTGCAGGCCAAGGAAAGGAGGAATGTTGAGCTCAAAATAATTATCTCCCATGGCCTTGGTGATGGTGTATGGCCCATAACGGAGTGGGCGAAGCTTCCGATGGGGTCATGTAAGGTGTTCTTTTTGCAAGTGCAACCAAACTTTGTCGCTCACATGAAACTTATCTGGCACCCGATGTTGATCATTGTGTTGCTTGTACTTGTCATTGGAATTTTGTAGGATATCTTGAACTTGTTGGTGAATGTGCTAGATCCTCGCAATGAACTGGGTGGCTTTGTCAGCTTCAGTTGTAGCATGGGATGAGACGGTTGAGTTTACCACAAGGGGAAGTGCAACATCTATGGGACCAATGGTTGGAATCCCGACCCCACCTGAAAGGGGATGTGGTCGGTTGAGATATGAAGGGCTCAGTTGTAGCTATGTTGGACACAGGGAATTCTCTCATCCCATGTGTGAGGGTGCTTTGAATTATACATGCAAAGGATATTCAAAATCATTCTATTTATGAGCTCGGTTTGGCCATCTATATGGGGGTGGAAGGTCGTGGATTTGGTGAGCTTGGTGTCCCGCAGTGACTAGAGGCTCGACCAAAATTTGCTGAGAAATCGATTGTCCCGATCTAAGACAATGGTTTTTGGGATTCCAAAATGTACCCAGACTCATTCAAAGAAGATCTTGGCAGTGGCCTCTGTTGTGATGTGCTTCTTGCAGGAAACCAGAATCGCCATCTTAGAAAAGAGATCAACAACCACCAAAACATAGTCATTTCCTATCTTGATGGATGGGAGGCCTGACAAGTAGTCCATTGAGATGGATTCCCATGGCCTATCAGGAGTAGGAAGAGAGGTGCACATGCCATGTTTCTTAGTGGTTGGTTCGGTGAGTAGAAATGTTTTTGTAGCATCACCATTATATTTTCGATGCTGAAGTGTCATGGCACCCGACTGTAGTGGGATTCCTATATTAGTTTCACTCGCTTGCTTGATGGAACATAGATATGGCCCAGACGACACAACAACCCATCCCGAAGATGGAAATTATCGACAACTGCATTTGCACCCAACATTTGGTAGGTCTCATAGAGTTGGGGCCATCCAGAGGTCTCATGGCCACAGGAGTCTAGCACCATGGTGAGTTTTGCGACTGGCGGTCTGCTGAGGAAATCAACGACGCTAATGGTTATTCATTTTCTATACTTGATGTTGAGGTGGAATTGCTGCAAGTATGTGGACCACTTTTGATGGCGATCATTCTACAATTTTTCTTGAGTCTACATGAACTGCAGTGGCTTATGATCAGTGTGGATGATTATCTCCTTCCCAAGAATGTAATGTCTCCACTGGCGTCAGCCTTGCATAATGGAGTACATTTATCTGTCATAAGTTGGATACTTACAGACAACATATGATAGTATCTCACTATTATAGGCCACAGGGTGGTCGTGCTGAGTGAGAATGATGCCCACCGCATAGTCTGAAGCATCTGTCTTGATATCAAAGGGTTGTTGCAGGTCTTGTAGTGAAAGTACTGGGGTTGAGCACAAGTGATGCTTCAAATCATCGAACGCTTGTTGTTGGGACCAACTCCATGCAAATTTCTCCTTACCACCACCCTTGGTTATTTGGTTGACTGCCCATGCAATATGGGAGAATCCCAACATGAACCTGCGGTAGAAATTGGAAAGGCCCAAGAAGATCCGAAGCTCAGTGAGTGTGGTTGGGGCTGGCCATTCACGGATGACTTGGATCTTGGCTAGATCCACATGTAAGCCATGCTGATCAATTATGTAGCCCAGGTAATGGACCCTATCCATGCCGAAGGATCATTTTTCCAAGTTGGCATATAGCTTGTGCTACTACAGGGTGTCCAGAACTTACTGAATATGCTACAAGTGTTGGTCCTAAGTCTTATTGTAAATGAGAATGTCATCCAGATACACCACTACAAAAGTATTGGTTAATGGTTGTAGGATATCGTCCATCATCCTCATGAAAGTGGTTGGATCATTTGTCAAACCAAAGGGCATGATCAACCATTCAAAAAGGCCTTCCTTTGACTTGAAGGTGGTTTTCCATACATCTGTTTGTTCTATTGGGACCTGGTGGTATCTGGACTTCAGATCAATATTAATAAAGTATTCGTCCCATGTGAGTTGATCAAGGAGGTCGTCGATTCAGGGAATCGGGTACCAGTTTCTGACTGTGATTTTATTCAGAGCCAGGTAATCAATGTAGAGGCACCAAGTTCCATCTTTCTTTTGTACCAGCACGATTGGTCTCCTGCAAGGTGATGAGTTGGGATGGATGTTCCCCTTGTGGAGTATTTCTTGGATCTATCACTTGATCTCCTCATTCTCTAATAGAGAGTGGCGATAGACTGGCCCATTGGGCAGCGATGCGCTAGGGGTCAGATTGATGGGGTACTTGACTTGGAAGTGCATAGGTACCCCGGTAGGTGAGGAGAATATATCTGAGTATTTTTCCACGAACTTATCTACTTGCTTCTGCTGTGTGGAGAGGTCGACCGCAGAGACCCTGGATGTGGCTACGATATTTCACTTATTCTGAGAGTGAATCACAAAGAAGACAAACCTCCCCGTCTGAAAGATGACCTTCCAACATTGCTTATTAGAGATCAAGGAAACAACACTAGGGGGGACTGCCTCGGGTATCCTGTACAATTTTCTATTCAAAGTAATAATAACACTACGAGGCCTAGACTCATATACAACATGACGTTTCCATAAATAAGGTTGGCCCAAAAGAACATCACAAACTTCAAGAGGAGAAACAACATAGAATACCTCATCTTTGAAGGGCTTGATTTCATACGATAGTCGACACTATTGGTTGACGTGGAGATTGCTTCCTTGGTGGATCCATCCAATGGTGTAGGGTTGTGGGTGTGGCGTTGTCAGTAGTGCCAACTGCTTGATGACCTCTACTGAGATGAGGTTCTTCTAGCTACCGCTATCAACAATGAAGTGCAGTAGGGTTCCTTTTACCCACATATGTGAATGGAAGAGGCGTTATCCTTCTTCTGGCTCGTCTAGTTCACCAGGATGGAGCTTGGTGGTAGCAACGGAGGCACTGGGTTCTGCGTCAATTATCCATATTCCCCTTTCTAGTTCTGGCTGAGAGTCTGAACCCGCATCTAATTTAGAGGCTTTCAAATCGACCACCAGTGACTGCTTTGAGTGACAGTCAACAGTGTTATGCCAAGGGCTCTTATGGAAGTCACACCACTTCCCGGTATCTTTCTTTGTCTTTTCGGTGTCCTTCTTTTCTTGCAGCTTGGACTGGTTGTCCTAATACTGCCCATCTTTGCTTTGTCCTTTGTTCTATGGTTTGGGGTCGCCCTTTCCTGGCTTTTGTTCTGAGGGGTTCCCAGGCCCAAATTTCCATGTCTTTTGTTTGAGCTTCTGCTCGATTTTGATGGCATATCGGTAGGCCGCGCTCAAGGATGAGATGTCCAGAAATTCCATTTCATTCTAGATGTATCTATGCAGAGCATCGCGATACTTGAGCACCAGATGTCGCTCTTAATATTTAATACCCAACTTGGTGTGCAAGGTATGGAAGATATTTGTGAAATCTGGCACTGCTTGGTCTCTTTCTTGTCGCAGTGTGGTCCATTTTGTATACAAGTTGTCATAACTTTTGGTAGGGTAGTATTGTTCCTTAATAGCATCACTGAAAGATTCCCAGGTGGTCATGACTATAAATAATGAGGTTTCCTCTATTTCCTTTTTCTCACGGAATGTTTCCCACCAATCTTTGACATGGGGAATGGCTTTGAGGAGCGCAAAAGTAATCTTTTCTCTATTTGAAAAGTTATGGACAGAAAAGTACCCTTCTAGTAGATTCAACCACTTGTCTACAACATCTATGTCTATATGACCTTCAAATATAGGAATATAGAAGTTTATTTGTACCTTTAAGGGGGCTAAACCTCCGATTGAAGAAGATGTGTCGCCTCTTGGTAGTCATCGAATGATTTGCATGAAACTCTACATCATCTCATTCCTTTGTTGCATGAGGGCTTTCTCAATCAATAGTTTGAAAGGATATCCAATCCCATCATCTTTCTTTTCTTCTGCCATGAGAGGCCTCTTGAGCATGCGAGATATTTTGTCCTTAAGAGAAACAAGCTCGAGACCCAACTCTTTGTACTCCAACCTCGTTGGGGACATGCATTAAGATGACAAGGAGTACACCGCTTTGATACCACACATCCGGATTTTATGAGAAGAAAGAAATGACTACAGATTAGTAACAGGTTTTTAACACAAAATAATAGAGATACAGTAAAATTGGTTTTCTATTCAATAAGGAAATAAGATGAAACTGTAAAATCCAGCGGAAACAAGCTTGATGGAATGGTGGCGGCTTATCTCTGAGAAGAGATGTGACGGCTGTGCTCATTTGCACGAAGATGATTACAATGAGGCTCTGAAGGCCTTTTTACAATAAACAAGAATTCCAAAAACCCTAGACATCCAAAAACCTAACCCTAGTAGATGAAGTGCCAAAAGTCATGTGGGCCCCGTCTGGGTAAGTTAGTACATCAACTTCCCGGGGTCGTAACTTTTGCATACGTTCTCCGTTTTAGGTGTATGATAGCCCGTTGGAAAGGTATCGTCGAGGAATTAATTTTGGGGGCTCAATCATGCCTTCGGCTATCATTGAGAATATTTATCCTGAAAAACCTTCATTTAGGCCCTCAAAATGGCCCCGGAAGTTAAAATTGCTAAAAATAGTAAATTGCCAAAATTGCCAAAAAATTGTTTTGAGACAGTTGGAAAAGGTGGGTGGCCACTGATATCCACTTGGATCATCGTACTCCTCTTTTACTGAGTTGAGTTGATCTGTGATGACACTTATTCGAGAAGGGATGAGTGGGGCACTTATCCGAGAAGGGATAAGTGTGGTTGGGCTTATAACCCAACATCCCATGTGGAGAGCACATGAGGACATGTCAAGGGAGTTGACCCTTGATGTCATACACTATGGGAGTTGACCCTAGTTTTTCTAGAGGGTGTATCCTCTAGAAGTCCACATGGAGTTCCACGTGTGACAAACTTTCTCCAGATCGTACTCCTCTGTGAATTGATTTGAGTTGATCTGTGAGCACACTTATTCGAGAATGGATAAGTGGAACACTTATTCGAGAAGGAATACGTGCATTTGGGCTTATATCCCATCGTCCCATGTGGAGAGAACATGAGCACATGTCAAGGGAGTTGACCCTTGATGTCTCACACTATGGGGGGTTGACACTAAGTGTTCCTAGAGGGAGTAGCCTCTAGAAGTCCACATGGGAGTTCCATGTGTGACAAATATTTTTCTACTATGGTGTTTTTGTACCACTGGCGGAGACTGTGTGTTTATGGACAATAGTTGTGTACTACTATGTAAATATACCTTCCTAGCTAAGAGGGAGTGTTGATGTTTCAGCATCAGGCATAACTTCTCCTAGATTGGGTTGCAGACCAAGGGAGATAGGATACATTTATCACAAAGGTGCACTTGTGGTAAATGGGCACAGACATAGTCCTTCCTTGATCATGACAAGGAATAATATGGACTCGAGGTGTTTGAATTGCTTTCCATGTGTCAGTTAGCATCAAGCCGACATTCACTCATAGGTGTGTGCCTGTGGTGAAATATCTTGGTGTGGTCTTTGTCCTAGTCATGGTGATTTGACAAGGAATGATAAAGACTCAAAATGCTATACACTATTACATGCAGACCCAGACTGAGCCTAATATTAGAGAGAGTTAATTGGCTCAGAGGGAAAGCTGCAAAAGGAGTTTCTCCTTGGTTCATGTGGGAGAGAGATGTCTCCCAAGACTGAAAGACAAGTGTCATGAGTCTAGGGTGAAGTTTGTATACTTCAAAGACAATCTTGGCATGTTGCAGAATATCTCCCTCATTGAGAGGGAGTGTTGATGTTTGGACAACATCGGGAAGACATTCTCTAAAAATAATAATTAATAATATAATTATTGATTATTAAATATAGCATATAATAAGTAAATGATAATAATAAATAGTTATTGATTATTCAAGGGACAAATCCTTTCATATATGGTCACCTTATGTTCCCTATATATGGAACACTCATCATTGTAATTATATATCGAATATCAATCATATCTCATATGAAGAAAAACCAACATAAAGCATGAAGTGACTGACATTTTAATAAAAATAAATCATTAGTTTTAAATGAAATCAATAGTTTAAGAGTCTGATTTCTGGATACACTAAAGATTCAACAAATATACTTAATACTAAAATTATACTTAATATTAAAATTAATGTCCTCTTATGTTTTTTAATATATCATCATGCAAATTTGTTGTAATCACCATGCAAATTTGTTGATGTGATCATTGAAAATCATTCAACAAATATAATCATTAAAATATGAGGGATTCAACAAATATAATTAATATTAAAATCAATGTCCTCTTATGCTTTCTAATGTAATCTAGTAAATTTTCCATTGTGATCACTATCTAAATTCTTGATTGCACTTGTAAAGTGCAACAAATAACCTTTTGCCTAATATAATCACTAGAAATCGTTCAACAAATATAATCATTAAAATAGGAGGGATTCAAAAAATATAATTAATATTAAAATCAATGTCCTTTTATGCTTTCTAATGTAAAGTGCAACAAATAACTCTTTGCCTGATGTGATCACTAAAAATCATTCAACAAATATAATCATTAAAATAGGAGGGATTCAACAAATATAATTAATATTAAAATCAATGTCCTCTTATGCTTTCTAATGTAATCCAGTAAATTTTGCATTGTGATCACTATCTAAATTTTTGATTGCAGTTGTAAAGTGCAACAAATAACCCTTTTCCTGATGTGATCACTAAAAATCATTCAACAAATATAATCATTAAAATGGAAGAGATTCAACAAATATAATTAATATTAAAATCGATGTCCTCTTATGTTTTCTAATGTAACAGAGTAAATTTTCCATTGTGATCATTATCTTTAATGCAGTTGTAAAGTGCAACAAATAACCCTTTGCCTAATGTGATCAAGCAAAATCATTCAACAAATATAATCATTAAAATAGGAAGGATTCAACAAATATAATTAATATTAAAATCAATGTCCTCTTATACTTTCTAATGTAATCTAGTAAATTTTCCAATGTGATCACTATGTAAATTCTTGATTACAGTTGTAAATTGCAGCAAATAACCCTTTGCCCTTACATTGTTAAAGATATTATAACTATTTTCATAGTTGGTTCACTCACCATTTGTCTTGCAATTCATTTGTAAATCTTCAATTGTAAATTTCATGGTATGAGATTATATTCAGCATAATACAACGGAGTTAGAAAAAAGAGGATGTTGAATTCTCAATATTAATTTTTTTCACTTGTGACAGCATAATAATAAATTTTAAGAGGTCGAATCTCTGCTTGGCATGTTTGATAGCTTAAACTACTAAATAGCATTGATATCAATACATTACCGTTTATCACTTATGAGGTAAAAGTCTAGTTTTTTAAACTAAGCATATTGACTTGACACATACTCTTAATAAAATAAAATAAACTTGTAAAATAGATTAAAGGAAACACGTTTTTAGAGAATAAACAAACCACGTCAAATGGCACCTGTTCACTAAGATAAGGAGTACGAAAAGAAAAAGATTAAAAAAAATAAATGAGTGAGAAAGAGAAAATGGACTCATTCAACTTGCCAATCTTCTACCCAAGATTATGGAGTGTCAAGTTGTTGGGTGAGTTACCTTCCCATCTAATTTCAAAGGTAATAAGGAGGAGATGTTTTTTAGGATGGCAGCTAATAGTTATAGGACAGCGTTCAAGATTCTTGTGAGATCTTAGTTGGGTTTAGATGTTTTAACTAATGATTTATTTAAGGCGATGGAAAAGATGACCAGTACCAAATGCGAGGAATATGTTCACAATCCAAGTGATTAGCTTTTAGCTTTTAAGGAAATGACATAAAACATTTCCTAATGTGTGGGATTGTATAATCTATATTTTATGTTTTATCTATCATGCTAGGAATGGAATTGTTCTATAAAGACTATAGAATCTATGTTTTATCTATTATACCAAGAGTTGAATGGAATTGTTCTATAAAGACTGTAGAATCTATGTTTTATCTATTATACCAAGAGTTGGATTCTTATATAAGGATTATAGAATTTATATTCTATCTAAAATTGGATTTTTCTATGAGTGTTTATACCATCCAATTCTTCTATGAGTGCCTATATCACTATTGTTATGTTGTTCGGATTTTTCTATGAGTGTCTATATCATCCAATTCTTCTATGAGTGCCTATATCACTATTTTTTATGTTATTCAATGATGTAATTAATTACATCCTCACCTTTTTGGTTATCTCAATTAGTATATATAATTTTATAGAACCTTTTTTAGAATGAATTCAAATCATTTCAAGAATGACATACTTAGTGGCTATACTAAGATCATTTAGAAATGACATCGTTAGTGGCTATAATGAGCCTCATTTATAAATGGCATCTTTAGTAAAAGGTCATCTCAATTAGTATATATAATTTCATAGAACCTTTTTTAGAACAAATTCAAATCATTTCAGGAATGTCATACTTAGTGGTTATAATAAGCTCATTTAGAAATAAGTGTTGCATGGCAGCGTAGTCCCTGCCAGGTAGGAATGGAAATAAATGTGAATAAAGGGTTGGTGGATAGAAAATAAATTGAAATTTATCAAGTTATAGGGTCGTGGATAGAAAAAATTATACATGTGAAACTTGTAATTTTATAAAGTAGATATTTACTTTTATAGATATGAAATATGTACTTTTATAAAGTACGGGAAAGAGATTCCATACTTGGCATTTTTTTGGATCGCAGTTTGTCGGGCTGGTGCACCAAAAATCAGGCTCTGATGTTTCGTGGGCTACAAATAGCACCCAAAGTTATGCGACATAAAAATTGACAATTGGAGTTGTGGACTAATTGAAATTTAAGGGCTTAGGATAGCATAAATTATACATATGAAATTTAAAATTTTATAAAGTAGATATTTACTTTTATAGACACGAAATATGTACTTTTATAAAGTATGGGAAAAAGATTCCATACTTTGCATTTTTTTGGATTGCGGGTTCTCGGGATGGTGCACTAAAAATTAGGTTATGTTGTTCTGTGGCCTACAAATAGCACCCAGAGTTTCACGACATATAAATTGACAATTGGAGTTTTGGACTATTTAAGATTTAAGGGCCAACGTTTGTAACATAGGTTCGTGAACAAAAGCATAAAAAGACTATGAATCGCAAATTAGTTTTCTTTAAAACAAGGGTTGGTGGACAAAAGAGATTGAAATATATGAAATTATAGGTCTGTAGACATGAGAAATTATACATATCAAATATGTAATTTGATTAAGTAGATATATAGAGCATGCACAAAAGTTTCATTTTTGGGTTGTTGGGCTGGTGGCTGAAAACTGGGTTTCTGTTGTTCTGGGCCCTACAAATAGCACTGAGAGTTCCGCAAAATACAAATTGAGAAGCGGTTTTGCAGACTATTTGAGTTTTTGGATCGCGGGTTCTCGGGTTGGGGGGCTGAAAATAGGGCTTTTGTTGTTCTGTATCCTACAAATAGCACCGAGGGTTCCATGATATACAAATTGACATGCGGTTTTGCAGACTGAGTTTTCGGATCGCGGGTTCTCGAGCTAGTGGGATGAAAATTGGGCTTTTGTCGTTCCGTGGCCTACAAAAATTAAATATGTAATTTGATTAAGTAGATATATAGATCATGTATGGAAGCTTCATTTCGAGTTGTCGGGGTTGGGGGCTGAATATTGGGTTTCTGTTTTTCCCATGTCTACAAATAGCACTGAGAGTTTCGCAATATACAAATTGAGAAGCTATGTTACGGACTATATGAATTTTTTGTATGGCGAGCTAAAAATTGGGCTTATGTTGTTCTATGGCCTATAAACAATGGCTAGATTTTTGCGATATACAAATTGACAATCGGAATTTCATAGAATACCATACAACCACACATGTATACAATACCATAGATAGAGGAGGAGGAAAATGTTGAAACAGAGGGAGAAAATGTCGAAACAGGGTTAGATTTGATATATAGAGTTCTTCTTCCACCTCCCTTTCAACTGGTAGATAGTTTCTTGCCTCTACCTCTCTCTCTTCAATAGACTGCTCAAGATTTAAGTTTTGATGGATGCTTTTTCAGTTTTGGTTCATGCTTTTTTACAGTTTTGAGTTCATGACGTTTAGAATTGCTTTTTCAATTTTGGTTCATGTTTTTTTCTCAATTTCAATGGATGCTTTTTTAGTTTTGGTTCATGCTTTTTATTGTTTCAAGTTCATGACATTTAGAATTGCGTTTTCAATTTTGGTTCATGCTTTTTTCTCAGTTTCGATGGATGCTTTTTCAGTTTTGGTTCATGCTTTTTACAGTTTCGAGTTCATGTCGTTTATAAGGAACAAGTATAGCATTACCGAATTAGTTTTCCTTTTTACATATGGTGGTGGAAAAAAAAAAGAAAAAAAATATTATTGATGTTTGTTACATAGGCTGTTGGACAAAAGTATGAAAAAAATAGAATTTTGGAACTAGTTTTCTTTAAAAAAGCGGGTTCTCGACTTAGCCAGTTTTTGGATCGTGGGTTCTCGGGCTGGGGACCTTAAAATCGGGATTTTGTTGTTGTGTGTCCTACAAATAGCACCGATAGTTCTGTGATATACAATTTGAGAATTGGACATGCGGACTATTTGAATTTTAAGGAGCTTGTTTCAAGAAAATCCAACATTCGCGAATTAGTTTTCTTTAGACAGGTTTTACATAGGCTGATGGAAAAAAGGGAAAAATGTATAGTACCAATGTCTGTTACAGAGGGCGGTGGAGAAAAGGAGAAAATAAATAGCATTCTGGAATTAGTTTTCTTTAAAACAGGGGCTCCTGGACAAAAGAAATTGAAATTTATGAAATTGTAGGTTCCTGGAGACCGTAAACTATACATATCAAATACGTAATTTTTTAAAGTAGATATTTACTTTTATACATACGATGATTCCATAATTAGGCATTTTTTGGATCGCGGGTTCTCAGGCTGGAAATTGGGGCAAATTCAGAAGCGCGGTTGCGGACTATTTTAATTTTAAGGGCCTTTGTGGAAAACATTATGAAGGACATGTGGTAAAGATGCAATAAATGACATACTCTCTATACGATTGAGTAGAAAGAAATTAGTGAACACAATTTTATGACATTTATATAAAAAAATAATAAAACATGTTACATATTCCTGGAAATTTAAAGAAACATATGTGTGTGTGTGTGTGTGTGTGTGTGTGAAATATGATATCTCAAATTTGAGTGAGTGATTTCATACTTAATTTTGAAAATGTCCAGGCAGGAGAAAATATGCACGAGAAAAAAGAGAATTGAGATAAAATAAACAAAATGACTTGACATTCAGCATAGCTGAAGATAAAAATCTAGGAACACATAAAAGTAGGGAAAAAACTAGCATTCCTGAATTAGAACATGGACGGAACCCTCATTCCATACTTCGCCAGTTTTTGGATCGCGGGTTCTTGGGCTGGGGACCTGAAAATCAAGTTTGTGTTGTTCCATGTGCTTCTAATAGCACCGAGAGTTCCATCATATACAAATTCACAATGGGACCTGTGGACTATTTGAATTTCAAGGGGCTTGTGTCCCAAAAATTTAGCATTAGAAAACTAGTTTTCTTTACATAGGTTTTACATACGGTGGTGGAAAAATGTAGAAAAAACATAGAACCAATGTCTGTTACATAGGGCGGTGGACAAGAGGACCCAATAAATAGCATTCCCAAATTATTTATCTTTAAAACAAGGGCTCGTCGATACAAGAAATTGAAATATATCAAATTATAGGTTCCTGGAGAGCATAAATTATACATAGCAAAACCGTAATTTTTGAAAGTAGATATTTATTTTTATACATATGAAATACATACTTTTATAAAGTACGGGGACCTTGATTCCATACTTAGGCAGTTTTTGGATCGCAGGTTGTCAACCTAGTGGGCTGAAAATTGGGTGTCTGTTGTTCCATTGCCTAGAAAGAGCACCCACAGTTCCATGATATACAGATTCACAAGAGGACTTGCAGACTATTTTAATTTTAAGGGCCTTTCTGGAAAAAGTATGAAGGACAGGTGTTAAAGATGCAAGAAATGACATATTACTATACGTTTGAGTAGAAAAAAAGTAGTGAACACAATTTTATGACATATATATAGAAAAAAATGAAACGTGTTACATATTCCTAGAAATTTAAAGAAACACACACACACACACACACACAGATATGTGTGTGTGTGTGTGTGTGTGTGTGTGTGTGTGTGTGAAATATGATATCTCAAATTTGAGTGAGTGATTTATGTCATACTTTATTTTGAAAATGACCAGGCGAGAGAAAAAATGCATAAGAAAAAAAGAGAATTGAGATGAAATAAAAATGACTTCACATTCAACATAGCTGAAGATAAAAATCTAGGAACACATAAACATATAAGGAGACAAAAGAATAGATTTATTTCGAATATATGAAAAAAATAATATTTTGTTACATATCCCTGGAAATGTAAATGTGTTTGTCATATAGAGTGGGATTCGGTCTCTCACGAACCATAAAAGAAGTATGGACAAGAAATAGGAATGTGGAAAGATTTGGACACCGTAGAATGTAATACCTAAAAAGTAGAAATGGGAAGATCAGTTTTTGTCTATAGATTTCTACTTAGAAAAGTTGGAATAACTGGATCGATAAAGAAGGGACTACCACTATACACTTACTGGGATGGTACGTATAAGTAATTTTGGTATTTTCTTGGTCATTCCTTTCCCTGTTGGTTTTTTTGTGCAGCCCGCTTGAATAACTGGATTGATAAATAGATGATTTATGCATTTGGCTATTGGATTTCGTCGGTGACACACTTCAAGTTCTCTTCAATATAGCTTCTGCAGGGGGTGATGTTCATGTCATTGTGGATTTGAATGCTGAAAAACTTCATTTTCTAATTCACTTAAGTCAATTGAAAGTTTACATAGAGCTTCATGAATGTCTCCATTCTGTACCGAATAGCGGACTAACTAGTTGTCCACCTCTTCTTCATGATATTCAACAATACTGTCAAATTTTCTAAAGACAAGGCCTTCAAATTATCAACTTGTTTATCGAAAGCTTGCTTGGTTAACGCCAGGGAGTTGAGGATTAAGTTGGGGTCTTGGAAGTCGTTTGTCTTTCCTGCTAAGTCTATTTTGGTGAGATTTGTGAATAATGTTTCTTTCTTTGATATTGCTTGCTCACATAATTGGACAATGAGATACATGTTCTTCACTTTCTCTTTCCATCATGCTTCTAATTGAGTGAGCCATTTTTCGGATGGGAGATCATGTTGTCTTGTTATCATCTCTAGCATGTTGTTGACATGAAAGGAAAAAGGGATTACCCTGTGCACGTAGAAATTTTCTTCATTTTTTAAATCCATCTGCAGAAGTAGGAGCAAGTTATGTGCTTTGCTGCCCAGGGAATCCATATTCTGTGATGTTTCCCAGCCCTTTGTAATCATTTCCATTCTTTTGTTGATATTTTTCTCCACATATCTTCTAAAGGATGTGAGGAAGCTAGAGGACCCTCTTATATTTGTTGCAGGGGTGCACGTAGTCCCAGGCATGACTGTTTATAAATAATTGGCAAGCAATGGCATAGGAAATAAAGCTTCCTTTACTTCCTTAATATGGTTCTTTAGTCTGGAATATTCAGCTTCAATGACTCCAACGAAATAATGAGGACCATCTCTAGTTTCCATGTGAAGTTCAGAGATTTTGGACGCCTGCATATTGGCAAGGTCAAGTTCTGAACGATGTTTTATTTTCTTATTTTTTACATCTCTTTTTTCAATGATTAATTTTTTTGATTCGGTTTAAAAAACAACTGTAACACTCTATCATATTGTAATGATCTGATACCAAAATGTAACGCCCCCGTGCCGGGCCGTCATCCAACCCACTGGCCGGGTAGATGCTACTTTGAGGAACAACATCATTTTATGTTTAATTAGTAACATGCATTTAAAACAGGTTAAACACATTTAAACTCAGAGTCAACACAAAATTACTACTGACATAAATAATCCACGGAATTAACATTAATTCATATGCACAGTAGAATATATGATAAATATAAATACACAGACATGCAAAACATAATTAAAACATCATCTGGTACTTATCTTTGAAATGGTGGTAATTCTACCAACCACGTACAGGCCTTCCACGAACCTCCCAGCCTTAGACCACGCTGCTCATCAAGCTCAGCAGTGGGTCACCCCCGAGATGGGACTAAGCTCCACCCCCAAGGCAAGGAATCCTAGGCTAGGCTAAGGTTACAGGGAAAACAACACAAAATGACTGGAAGGATTCTTCCCAAGATGTCATCTTACGCCCACTACTCCCAGACTCTCATTCCCCACATGCATGCTCCACCCGAGAGTATACACCTTCACAAGAACAATCCATCGATGCTACACCTCCCTCTCTGGGTCTCGGCAACAGGCCAAATCAGGAAGTCTCAGAGCCCGAAGTTGGTGTTGGACACTCTCTGGAAGAAACCACTTCCCAGTAAACTCTCTCACCTGGAGAGAGTTGCTCACAGGCCTGACAACCTGCCTCTTCCAAAGAAAATCACCTCCCTCACTTGGAGAGATATTATACACAGGATAAGCAAGAACTCACATTGGCCAGCAAGCCACGCGCAGTCCAGCACTGTGTGGCCACAACAGCCAACTGGGAAAATAACCACGGGCTTCCCAAACAGGCTCAGCAATCACGAAATAGACTCACGAATTTGGTTTCTAGATTGCACAAGGTGTATAAAGATCCCATGCACAGGCTCAAACTGTTCCGGAAAGGAATGTACCGGCTTCCTTAGGAATTAACACATGCTTTCAGCTTTTAGGGATGCACGGTTCAGAAGATGCACAAAGTATCTTGCAGAGGTCGAACCGGTTCACGCTCAAACAGTCACGTAGAATAGAGGAGCCCTCCCCCCACCACGACTCATCTCAGCCATTTTATTTACATGGGATTGGGTTGACACTTGACACCCACGAAGCTGCATGATTCCATCAGCGTGCGTTCCTCCCACCATTTGGAAGTCACATGTCATTCCAAAAGAAATTAGGATAAAAACATATTACTCACATGGTCTTTTTGAAATAATATTAAAATATTATTCCCAAGAACTTAAGCCCCTAGGCTTAACCCCTAGGCCCAACACTTAGCCCCTCTTCCCACCTTCCATCCCCTAATCCCTTACCCACTATGTGGAAACTTAGTCCCCCATCACTCATTAATCGTGTTCGGTCTGCATGCGGCGGTGTTTATATTTTATTAATGTTCTGCATTGATACATGTACAAAATCACTCTCTTGGCCTTCAACCCTTAGGCTCTCTGGCCTAACAAACACATAAGTCCACCAGCTTATAAAAACTTGGCTCACCAACCTATAAAACATATTTACAATTCATTTCATAACCAAGATTTACAACAGGGCTCAGCCTTGGGGACATTACAATCCCCCTCCCCTTATTTCTGCACTGTCCTTAGTGCAACTTTACACAACATCTGCAAGCTCTTCAAAATTTTCAAAAAGATGCAGGTACTTTGCCCGCATAACATCTTCATGCTCCCATGTTGCATCCTCAGGACCGTACCAGGTCCACTGGACCTTTACAAGATTTATAGCTCGATTCCATAGCTATTTTATTTTCCTATCCAATATGTGCACCGGATGCACGTGCAGGACACCTTCTAGTTCCACCTAAATCACATTCGAATCAATAACATGATTAGCATCAGGTATATATTTCTTAAGAAATGAAACATGAAACACATTATGTACATTCATAGATGCAGGTAATGCAAGCATGTATGAAACTGGCCCAATCCTTTCTAGAATTTCAAATGGCCCACAAAATCTTTCTGCCAATTTGGCCCAACTTCCCAGCTTTAGGAAGCTCCTGTTAGTTTTCACTTTCATGAAAACATGATCACCCACTTTGAATTATCGATGGTTTTTGTTCTTATCAGCATAAATTTTATGCCTGTCCTGGGAAGCTCTCAAATTCTATTTAATTTTTATCATTTGGTCCTCCATCTCCTTGAGCAACTCTGGCCCAACTACTGCTCTGTCAGTTGGATGATCCTAGCTAACTGGAGTGTTGCACTTTCTTCCATAAAGTGTTTCAAATGGGCTCATCTTCAACAATGCATGATACCCATTATTGTAGGCGAATTCTACCAAATGCATGTAGTATTCCCATCTTGATGGTTTGTACATCATGTACCTTCTTAGCATGTCCTCTATTACTCTGTTCACCCTCTCTGTTTGTCCATCAGACTCATGATGATAAGCTATACTAAAGTTCATATTTTTTCTGAATCCTTTGAACAATCCTTTCCAGAAATTCGAGGTGAATTTCAGGTCTCTGTCGGACACAATCACTTCAGGAGTTTCGTGCAATCATGCTACTTCCTTTAAGAAGATATCAGGAACATCTGTTGCCTTGTGGGTGGTTTTCAGTGGAATAAAATGGGCATCTTTTGTAAGCTTGTACACCACAACCATGATCGAATCATGTTGCTTGCTTGTTCCGGGGAATCCTCTAATAAAATCCATGGTCACCACTTCCCACTTCCACTCAAGAATGGGCAAAGGCTGCAACAACCCCGCTGGGTGCCTATGCTCAACCTTAACTTTCTGGAACTCCATACATCTAGCGATGTATTCAATGATCTCTCTCTTCATACCCAGCCAAAAGTAATGGCTCTTGACTACTGCCACAATCTTCTTATATTTAGGGTGTCCAACATAAGTCATGTTATGCGTTTCTTTTAGAATCGTAGGTTTCAATTCTTGGACATTGGGTATATACAGTCTATTTTTATACAAAAGTATTCCATCAGCTCCCAAGATGTAATTTCCCTCTTTCTGTGGTCTCTCACTCTGCTGTAGCTTTGCTACCAAGTCTCTGTACTGCAAATCTGCATTTGCAACTTCCAAAATTCTATCTTTAATATCAGTCTTATGAATGATAATGGTTGTAGAATGTAATTCATGCACTTTTCTGTTGAGTGCATCAGCCACCTTGTTTTCCTTCCCCTTGATATGCTTGACATCAAAGTCATACTCGCACAGAAATTCCAGCCACCTACTTTGTCTAGCGTTTAAGGTTGGCTGATCAAACAAGTATTTCAGACTATTATGGTCTGTTCTAAGTTCAAACCTCCTTCCCATGAGGTAATGTCTCCATTTCCTCAGAGTGTGAATGATTGCTGCCAACTCCAAATCGTGAGTGGCATAATTCTTTTCATGCTCTTTCAACTTCCTGGACTCATAAAAGATTACAAATCCATCTTGGTTGAGAACTCCTCCCAACCCTTCCTTACATGCATCTGTGCACACCACAAAATCCATATTTGGATCTGCAATCCTCAAGATTGGAGCGTTGGTTAACAACTACTTCAATCCCTGGAAACTGTTCTCACACTCTTCGGTCCACTGAAACTTTTTCTCCTTCCTTTGCAAGGAAGTGATAGGATGAACTATCTTTGAGAGCCCTGCTATAAACCTTCTGTAATAGCCCACTAGACCCATAAAGGATATAACTTCCACCACAATCCTTGGCGCTGACCATTCTCGGATGGCCTCAACTTTCTCAGGATCCATAGCGATTCCTTCTTTTGAAATAATGTGCCCCAAGTAATGGATCTGCCTTTGGTAAAATGAGCATTTGCTCAATTTGGAATAAAGTTGGTGTTCTATCAACACTTGCAACACCAGTCTCAGGTGTTGTTCATGCTCTTCCTCTGACTTGGAATACACCAAGATGTCATCTAGGAAGACTATGACAAACTTTTGTAAATAGTCCCTGAATACACCATTCATCAAGCACATAAAAACATCAGGTGCATTTGACAGTCCAAACGACACCACTGTGAACTCGTAATGACCGTACCTTGTTCTAAATGCGGTCTTGTTAATTTCCTCATCCTTTATTCTTACCTGGTGATATCTCGATCTAAGATCTATCTTCGAAAATAGTTTCGCACCGTTCAACTGATCGAAAAGATCGTCGATCCTCGACAGAGGATACTTGTTCTTGACAGATACCTTGTTCAACTATCAAAAATCAACAAACAACCTCAACGTCCCATCCTTCTTCTTCACGAACAAGACTAGGACACCCCAAGGTTACACACTGGGATGAATGTACCCCTTCTTTAAAAACTCTTCAAGCTGCAATTGCAACTCTTTCAACTCTGGCGTGCTCATTCTATAGGGAGATTTCAACACTGGAGCTGCTCCAGGCATCAAATTTATAGAAAAATCAATGTATCTCTTCAGAGGTAGTCTAGGTACCTACTAAAATACATCTTCAAACTCTGTAAGTACTTCATGGTCTCCAATATTTGGGACTTCATGTCTAGATGCTTCTTCCACACGGGCTGCAAATAATTGACAGCCTTTTATATAGCACTTCTTCAACTACATTGCTGAGATTTCTCTAACCACCACATCTCTGGGAATCCCTTGGATTGTTTTCCAATTCCCTTCCTCATCCAAGCATGTAAAATTCTTGTTACAATAGTCCAGAAGGGCATGGTGCTGGTCCAACCAGTCCATCCCAATTAAGCAATCATAAGAGCCTAAAGGCAGAATATTCAATTCAGCCTTAGTTCTCAATCCTTTCATGTCCACAGGACAAGACTTCACCAACTCAGTGAATTTCCTCTTGGTTCCTATAGCCAACTATACTAACGAAGACTTTTCATGTTTGCTTCTTGATAAATGCAAAATTTCCACCACCCTAGGATCTACATAACTATGGCTAGCCCCTGAATCGATTAAAATAATAAATGGTCGGTTGTTAATCATACCTTCCACTTCGATCACGTGCAAATGAAATTTTTCTTGCTTGTTGTCCAGGGTTGCGTAGATCCTTGGAATTCTTCTTCCCATATCCTCCACTGTTTCATCTTACTGAACATTATGGACAGTTCTTTCTTTGCCATTTGTATGGGGACAATATTTGTATTTGTGGTTCCCTTTATAGCCCCAACACTAAATGGGCGTCTGTCTCTGCCTTTATTCCCCCACTTCAGTCATTCTCGTCTATCTAAACAATATACGTCCTTGAGGACTATTTCTGAAAAAGGGAGGTTTGTTTCCCTTCTACCTCTGTTCCTTCTTAAACTTCCTCTGGTCATCCCAAGCCTTCCGAAAAGGAGGCTTTTCTCTTTGTTGTTCATATAAGCATTTAGCCCTTCTTATTGTTTCTTCCATAGTCTTAGGATTATCATACTGAATCTTGTCACCAATGGCAGGTGGCAGCCCACTTCAGTAGTTCCAAGAAACTTTGTTCGTATTCATTAATGGTCATGTTTCCTAGCTTGAGTTTGAAGAACTCCTTCATCTTTCTATCATAGTATCTTTTAGTCAGGTATTTCTTCTCGAAATATCCCTTGAATGCCTTCCAAGTGACATCCTTCTCTCTGATGTGTTGCAACTGCACAAACTGATCCCACCAAATGGATGCTTTTCCTTTCAATTGATACATAAAAATTCTTCCTTCTACATGAGCGGAATAATTCTGTAGTTGGAAATATTTCCTCATGCCAAGCAACCATGTTTCAACATCTTCCTCCTTCTTATGTTCTCCATCAAACATTAGAGGCTTGATCTTGTTCATATCTCCCTTCAATTCATCCACTCCAGATCTTTGGTGTTTCCTAGTAGGGGACGGGCTTGAACTACTGTGTGCTTCCCTACTGGAATGCTTTGCGGAGTGACAATGATGTCTGCTACCACTCCTCGATCTTGTTTTTCTATCAGGGGTCCTGTGACTCACTTTTTTGCTTGTGTCACTCTCCTTTTCCAATTTCCTTTCTATTATTTCTAGGGTCTTCAACATCTTTAAGTTTAATTCACCCTGCCTATCCCTGACTTTCATGAGCTTTCGGCTACCATCTCGGCAAGCCTTGGCATCTCTCTGTAATCCTTTAATGATTTTCATTATATGTCCTTCCTTATCCAATTCTCTTCTGTTCCCATTAGAGTTTGATCCTTCGATTCCCAAGTTGACATCTCTTCCTACCCTTTTGTCCTCTGTTTCAGAGGCAATGTGTACCTCTTCCATTTGTATACTCGGTTGTCTTGACACCCATTGAACTTTGCACACACAACATGCAGTCAATCAGAGTTTGTCCGGCCTTATCCCTTAATAAAAACCACAACATTCATTAACCAACTTGAATAAGAAAACGTTTCAAATTCACTAAGTTTTCTGAGCCCTGCTTGGCTCTGCAAATTTTCGAGACTTCGGGACTTCATTTTTCGGGGTTTTTTTCTGCGAGGATCCAACAGTTAAATCCTTGACATTTCTTATGTCCTTCCAAAATTTTGGGATTTCGAAACTTTGGTGTTTCGGGTTTTGGATTTTTTGGTCCCCGGAGGTTCTCGCACTCGCTTCCCTCTTCAACTCCCAACTCCCGAACTTCCAACCTCTCTTCCCCTGGGCCCATAGCACAGCTGTCGCCAACCCCGATAGGGATTTCATTCCCCACATGCCTGTTTCGCCCGAGAGTATACACCTTCACAAGCACAGTCCATTGGTGCTACACCTCCCTCTCTGGGTCTCGGCAACCGACTGGATCAAGAAGTCTCAGAGCCCGAAGCTGGTGCTAGACACTCTCTAGAAGAAACCACTTCCCAGCAAACTCTCTCACCTGGAGAGAGTTGCTCACAGGCCTGACAACCTGCCTCTTCCAACGACAATCTCCTCCCTCACCTAGAGAGATATTACACACAAGATAATCAAGAAATCACACTGGCCAGTAAGCCACGCGCAGTCTAGCACTGCGTGGCCACAACAAAAACTGGGAAAACAACCACGAGCTTCCCAAACAAGATCAACAATCACGAAATAGACTCATGGATTTGGTTTTGTGATTTCACAAGGTGTATAGATATCCCATGCAAAGGCTCAAACTGTTCCAGCAAGGAATATATTGGCTTCCTTAGGAATCAACACAGGCTTTCAGATTTCAGGGATGCATGGTTCAGAAGATGCACGAAGTCTCTTGTAGAGGTCGAACTGGTTCACGCTCAGATGGTCACATAGAATGGAGAAGCCCCCCCCCACCACCACGGCTCATCTCAGCCGTTTTATTTGCATGGGCTTGGGTTGACACTTGTCACCAGTGAAGCTACATGCTTCCATCAGCGTATGTTCCTCTCACCATTTGGAAGTCACATGTCATTCCAAAAGAACTTAGGATAAAAACATATTACTCACATGGTCTTTTTGGAATAATATTAAAATATTATTCCCAAGGACTTAAGCCCCTAAGCTTAACCCCTAGGCCCAACACATAGCCCCTCTTCCCACCTTCCAGCCCTTAATCCCTTACCCACTCTGTGGAATCTTAGTCCCCCATCACTCATTCATCGTGGTCAGTCTGCACGCGGTGGTGTTTATATTTTATTAATGTTCTACATTGATACATGTACAAAATCAGGCTCTTGGCCTTCAACCCTTAGGCTCTATGGCCTAACAATCACATAAGCCCACCAGATTATAAAAACTTGGCTCACCAACCTATAAAACATATTTACAATTCATTTTATAACCAATATTTATAACAGGGCTCGGCCTTGGGGACATTACAATCCCCCTCCCCTTATTAATGCACTGTCCTCAATGCAACTTTACATAGCATCTGCAAGCTTTTCAAAATTTTAAAAAAGATGCGGGTGCTCTATCCGCATAACATCTTCATGCTCCCATGTTGCTTCCTCGGGACCATACCAGGTCCGCTGGACCTTTACAAGCTTTATAGCTCGATTCCGGAGCTTTTTTATTTTCCTATCCAATATGCGCACCGGATGCACTTGCAGGACACCTTCTAGTTCCACCTAAATCACATTCCAATCGATAACATGATTAGCATCAGGTATATATTTCTTAAGCAATGAAACATGAAACACATTATGTACAGTCATAGATGCAGGTAATGAAAGCATGTATGCAACTGGCCCAATCCTTTCCAGGATTTCAAATGGCCCACAAAATCTTGCTGCCAACTTGGCGCAACTTCCCAGCTTCAAGGGACTCCTGTTAGTTTTCACTTTCAGGAAAACATGATCACCCACTTTGAATTCTCGGTGGTTTGTGTTCTTATCAGCATAGCTTTTCTGCCAATCCTGGGCATCTTTCAAATTCTGTTTATTTTTTATCATTTCGTCCTCCATCTCCTTGAGCAACTCTGGCCCAACTACTGCTCTGTCAGCTGGATTATCCCAGCTCACTGGAGTGTTGCACTTTCTTCCATAAAGTGCTTCAAATGGGCTCATCTTCAACGATGCATGATACCCATTATTGTAGGTGAATTCTACCAAATGTAGGTAGTCTTCCCATCTTGATGGTTTGTCGATCATGTACATTCTCAGCATGTCCTCTATTACTCTGTTCACCCTCTCTGTCTATCCATCAGACTTAGGAAGATAAGTTGTACTAAAGTTCGGATTCGTTCTGAATCCTTTGAACAATCCTTTCCATAAATTCGAGGTGAATTTCGGGTCTCTATCAGACACAATCGTTTTAGGAATTTCGTGCAATCGTGCCACTTCCTTTAAGAATATATTAGCAACATATGTTGCCTTGTGGGTGGTTTTCAGTGGAATAAAATGGGAAACTTTTGTAAGCTTGTCCACCATAACCATGATCGAATCATGTTTCTTGCTCGTTCTGGGCAATCCTGTAATAAAATCCATGGTCACCACTTTCCACTTCCACTCAAGAATGGGAAAAGGCTATAGCAACCCTGTTGGGTGCCTATGCTCAGCCTTAACTTTTTGGCACTCCATACATATGGCGATGTGTTCAACGATCTCTCTTTTCATACCCGACCAAAAGTAATGGCTCTTGACTACTGCCACAGTCTTCTGATATCCAGGCTGTCCAGCATAAGTAACGTTATGTGTTTCTTTTAGAATCACAAGTTTCAATTCCTAGACATTGGGTATATACACTATGGTTTTATATAGAAGTATTCCATCAGCTCCTAAGATGTAATTTCTCTCTTTCTGTGGTCTCTCGCTCTGCTGTAGCTTTGCTACCAAGTCTCTGTACTGCAAATTTGCATTTGCATCTTCCAAAATTGTATCTTTAATATCAGTCCTATACATGCTAATGGTTGTAGCATGTAAGTCATGCACTTTTCTACTGAATGCATCAACCACCTTGCTTTCCTTCCCCTTGATATGATTGATATCAAAGTCGTATTCGCACAGAAATTCCAGCCACCTACTTTGTCTAGCATTTAAGGTTGGTTGATCAAACAAGTATTTCAGACCGTTATGGTATGTTCTAAGTTCAAACCTCCTCCCCATGAGGTAATGTCTCCATTTCCTTAGAGCATGAATGATTGCTTCCAACTACAAATCGTGAGTGGCATAATTCTTTTCATTCTCTTTCAGCTTCCTGAACTCATAATAGATTACAAATCCATATTGGCTGAGAACTCCTCCCAACCCTTCCTTACATGCATCTATGCACACCATGAAATCCATATTTGGATCTTCAATCCTCAAGATTGGAGCGCTGGTTAATAGTTGCTTCAATCGCTGAAAACTGTTCTCACACTCTTCAGTCCACTGAAACTTTTTCTCCTTCCTTTGCAAGGAAGTGATAGGATGAGCTATCTTTGAGAATCTTGCTATAAACCTTTTGTAATAGCCTGCTAGACCCATAAAGGATCTAACTTCCACCACATTCCTTGGCACTGACCATTCTTGGATGGCCTCAACTTTCTCAGGATCCACAACGATCCCTTCTTCTAAAATAATGTGCCCCAAGTAATGGATCTGCCTTTGGTAAAATGAGCATTTGCTCAATTTGGCATACAGTTGGTGTTCTCTCAACACTTGCAGCACCAATCTCAGGTGTTTTTCATGCTCTTCCTCTGAATTGGAATACACCAATATGTCATCCAGGAAGACTATGACAAACTTGTCTAAATAGTCCCTGAATACACCATTCATCAAGCACATAAAAACAACATGTGCATTTGATAGTCCAAATAGCACCACTGTGAACTCGTAATGACCATACCTTGTTCTAAAGGCGGTCTTGCTGATGTCCTCATCCTTTATTATTACCTGGTGATATCCCAATCTTAGATCTATCTTCAAAAATATTTTTGCACCCTTCAACTGATCGAAAATATCATCGATCCTCGGCAGAGGATACTTGTTCTTAATAGTTACCTTGTTCAACTGCTGGAAATCAACGCACAACCTCAACATCCCATCCTTCTTCTTCATGAATAGGATTGGGGCACCCCAAGGTGACACACTAGGATGAATGTACCCCTTCTTTAGAAGCTCTTCAAGTTGCAATTGCAACTCTTTCAGCTCTAGCGTGCTCATTCTATAAGGAGCTTTCGACACTGGAGTTGCTCCAGGCATCAAATTTATAGAAAAATCGATGTCTCTCTTCGGAGGTAGTCCAGGTACCTCCTGAAATACATCTTCAAACTCTGTAAGTAATTCATGGTCTCCAATATTTGGGACTTCATCTCTGGATGAGTCTTCCACACGGGATGCAAATAATTGATAGCCTTTTCTGTAGCACTTCTTCAGTTGCATTGCTAAGATTTCTCTAACCACCACATCTCTGGGAATCCCTTGGACTGTTTTTGCAATTCCCTTTTTCATCCAGGCATGTAAACTTCTTGTTATGACAGTCTAGAAGGGCATGGTGCTGGTTCAACCAATCCATCCCAATCAAGCAATCATAAGAGCCTAAAGGAAGAATATTCAAGTCATCCTTACTTCTCAATCCTTTCATGTCCACAAGACAAGACTGTTGGGTATGTGTTATATTCTTTGCATATGTGTGTGTGTGGGTGCGTCAGATACGACAACTGCCTCTGACAATCCCTTCACCTAGAGCTTTGTTGTGTGTGTTGGACACTTTCCTAGGGGGGTCCGAGGGGGGGCAGGTATGCCCCCCCTTGGTTATGCGCAGCATTTGGCATCGGGCGGTAGCTCGGGGTTCGGGGCAGCGCCCCGAAATTTTTTTTGGGTGGGTTTTGCTATTTTTAGAAGATTTGTAAATTAATCCCGCATTAAGGGATTGGGGTTTTGGTATTTATGAAATACCTAAAAACATTGTATATATTGTATGGCGAATGGTGAAATTCGATATAATGAAAATAAGAAAGGTTTTCCCGGTTGAGGGTTTCCAGTATAAAATCTCTGTGTACTCTATGTATGAGCCATTGATTAATTTCTGTATTGCTTAAGAATCTATATGCATTGCTTTACTTCGCAGGTTTAAAACTTACATGTGGTATCAGAGCTCGTTTTTGGCTTCAGAGGGGCGCCTTTGTTGCTGAGGGTTTGGCTCGGTCTTGATAGATCAAGTTTATCTTAGGTATGTGATAAACCTAGGTTTACTGGGAGCTTTTGCAGTGGAGATTCGAGTAAAGAAAGAGGAATGACGAGCTCATCTAGAATCGAGATAGAGAATTTCAATGGTAAAAACTTTGAGCTATGGAAGCTCAATATGGAGGACCTTCTTGTAGACAAAGAACAATGGATCGTTGTGGATCCTGGTACATATCCTACTGGTATGCCATCTACAAGCACACAGGCTACTGGTACACAACCTACCAGTACAAAAACTATTAGTACACCAGCTACTGGTATGTCGAAGGAAGATTGGGACAAGTTGGACATAAGAGAAAGGAGTACTATTCGACTATCCCTGGTAGATTCGGTGTTGTTGAATGTCTCAGGAGAATCTACAGCCAAGGAACTATGGGATAAGTTAGGGAATTTGTATCAATCAAAGTCCCTGGTAAACAAGTTGTTTCTTCGAAATAAGGTGTATCATCTTAGGATGGAAGATGGAGATTCTGTGACAGAACATCTAAATGCCTTTAATACTCTTGTAAGTCAACTTGGATCTGTTAATATTACGATTGCATAAGAAGATAAGTGTATTACTTTGTTATGTTCTTTGCCAGACTCTTAGGATAATATGGTCATAGAAATAGGCAGTACCACTCAATCTACATTGAAGTATGAGGATGTAGTTGCATCCTTGTTATCTGAAGAGATGAGGTGAAAAATCATGGATGGTCACAGCACAGATGCTTTATTTTTAAGAGGGTGTACCCAAGATAGGAAACCTGGTAAGCCTTTGGGATGGAGATCTAAATCTACAGGTAGATCTAAGTCTCCAAGAAAATCTTTGAGGAAATGCTGGAAGTGTGGTAAAACAGGGCATTATAAGAAAGATTGCAAGTCTAAGAAGGTTGAAAAACCAAAGGGATCTGATAGTACCTCTTCCACAGAGGTGAAAAGCTCCACTGAAGAAGGAGGTGATGTTTACCTAGCATCTACAAGTACACATGCAGACCATGGTGTATGGTTGATCGAAATAGGTGCATCATACCATATGACTCCTCACAGGGAGTGGTTCTCTGAATATGAAAAATATGATGGTGGTGATGTATTCCTAGGAGATGACTCGACAGCAAAAATCTTGGGATGTGGAAGGGTTAAGTTTCTGCTAAACAATGGAAGGATTAGAACTCTTCTTGGGGTTCTACACATTCCAAAACTAGCCAAGAGCCTAATATATGTAAGCAAGTTGAGTGATGCAGAAGTGAAAACTGTATTTGAAAAGAACACTTGCAAGATGGTACAAGGAGCAATGGTGTTGATGAGGGGAGTTCATTGTGGAAATCTGTACAAGTTGTTGGGAATAACTTATACTAATGGGTGTAACAATTATGTTGTCCTTGAGCAGAAAAATGAAGGAGACAAGACCAATACTATCCCAGAAAAGAAGACCATACTGTGGCATCAAAGACTGGGGCATCTTGGAGAAAAGGGCCTTCAAACACTACACGGTAAAGGTATGATTGAAGGTATGTCTAATTGCACTCCGGATTTTGATTTCTGTGAAAATTGCATATATGGTAAACAGAATCGAGTAAGATTCCCATCTGGTGCTATAAGAGCAAAGGGGATCTTAGAGTTGATACACAGTGATGTGTTTGGA
>JZKD02S2278408.1:78757-89551 GCA_000966675.3 Picea glauca | reverse complement strand
ACCATGTCTCATCTCAACCATTTTATTTGCATGGGCTTGGATTGACACTTTTCACCGGTGAAGCTACATGCTTCCATCAACGTGCGTTCCTCCCACCATTTGGAAGTCACATGTCATTCCAAAAGAACTTAGGATAAAAACATATTACTCACATGGTATTTTTGGAATAATATTAAAATATTATTCCCAAGGACTTAAGCCCCTAGGCTTAACCCCTAGGCCCAACACTTAGTCCCTCTTCCCACCTTCCAGTCCCTAATCCCTTACCCACTCTGTGGAAACTTATTCCCCCATCACTCATTCATCGTGGTCGGTATGCACACAGTGGTGTTTATATTTTATTAATGTTCTGCATTGATACATGTACAAAATCAAGCTCTTGGCCTTCAACCCTTAGGCTCTTTGGCCTAACAATCACATACACCCACCAACTTATAAAAACTTGGCTCACCAACCTATAAAACATATTTACAATTCATTTCATAACCAAGATTTACAACAAGGCTCGACCTTGGGGAAATTACAGCAACACTCTGGAATATGAAGGATTCATCTTTGTCAAAAAATTCAGTATCAACCATGTTCATTGAGAAGTCATGCTGAATTGCATCTTCGGGCTGGTCAAGGCTATAGAACATGCTTTCCATATCAGCATCAAGATCCATGTTTTCAATGTAAATTTCAGGCTGCTCCACCTCCCCTACAATTTGTTTTCCCTTCTTCTACACGGGAAGCTCGTGAGGAAGATGTTCACTGTATCTCTACAAAACTATTGTGGAGTTGTTGCCAGTAGTTTATGAAAATGTTGGTTTGTTTCATAGGTTGCTTGAAATGAAGAAATGGAGGGACCAATATAAGCCCCCGAAAACATTGCTTCAATGTGTGCGAATGGAAAATCTCCTCATTAATGAAAATATCTATGCATCTTGTCTACTGACCTGTTAGAAGTAAAGCATAATTATTGCATACTTAGAAGTGCGAAAGTGGGGGTTACGATGAAGAACATTTAAGGATTGGAGGTTTGGTGAACGAACCAAGCTAGCAGTGTCCGAACGACATTGCATGGTATTTGACATTAAGATTGGGAAGAGATTGGAGGTTTTGTGAAGGAAGAAAGTTGGCAGTGTGTGAATGACATTCCATGGAATTTGAAATTAAGAATAGGAAGGGATAAGAAAATCTTTCGCAAAAAATTGCATTGATGGCAGAACTTCTCAAGCCTTGCGCGCATCAATGGCAGCTTAGACAGTGCCTGCACGATGACCTATCAGTATTAAATATAAAAGGCATATATATATATATATATATAGATATATATATATATATAAACATTGTTTCTTATTATGCACATGTGTGAAGGTGATGGGCATGGGGAAGAGCAAGCAAGGAAGAAATGGACAAGTCTGAAAGTGCATGGAGAAACTGTTGAGTGTCCAATGCTGAAACTGCATGAGTCAGAATTGTTCAGGTAAGAAAACCAAAGTGCTCGGTCCGAATCCCACTGCATATTTCATAATTCATGTGCAATACCAACTCTGCGATTACTAGATCAGTATGTGTAGAAATGAGGAAAAACTAAAAATGTACTTCATAAAGTATGGACAAAAGATTTTTTAGAGCATGTACGGATATGGCATTCGATATTCGGGCACTTTCGGGATTGTGGGTTCTCGGGAGGGCAGGTGGGATGAAAAGAAGGTCTCTATTGTTCGGTGTTCTACAAATAGAAGATACAGTTCCGCGATATAAAAATTCAGAAGTGGACTTGCGGGGTGGCTGGCGGAGTCAAAAACAGGGCTCTATTGTTCGAGGACTTTTGAACAACTTATGATAATAAATTGACAAATGAATTTGTGGGCTGGTCATCTTAACATTCTAGTCCAGGGTTGATTAGCTCCCACAAACGAGCAATACATACTTGCAGGCTGTACATCGACCCGATTTTCATCATATAGAAATTGGGTTCTCAGGCTGGCGGTCTCAAAATAGCCCAAGCAAAGTAAAGGGATCCATCCAACTCCCAATGCACATTTCATAATTCATGTGCAACACCAACTCTGTGGTTGCCAGATCAGTGTGTGTGGAAACGAGGCAAAACTAAATATGTACCTTTATAAAATATGGACATGAAATTTTATAGATCATGTATTGATATCGCATTCTATACTTGCGGGTTCTCGAGTGGGAGGGGTAAAAAAAGAGGCCTCTATTGTTCTGTGTTCTACAAATAGCACATACAGCTCCGCGATATACAAATTGAGTAGAGGATTTGCAGGGTGGCTCATATTTTATAGACAATGTACAGTTATTGGATCATGCATTGTCGGGCTGGAAGGGTTAAAAATGAGCCTCTATTGTTCAGTGCCTTGCAAATTTCTTACGATAATAAATTGACAAGTGGATTTGTGGGGTGGCCAACTCAACATTTGTCAATTGACAAATGGATTTGCAAGCTGCCCAACTGAACATTCTACTTCTATTGATTTCCAAGATATAGAAATTGATAGACTCTAGGGCTGGCTAGCTCCCAGAAATGAGCACTACATACCAAGTATGCACAAATCCCTTATTCGATACTTATCCACTTATTTGGATCGCGCAATTGTGGGTTGTACAATGTGTCTCTAATGTTTCGTGTCCTGCAAATAACAGTCATAGTTGATATACATATTGACAAGTGGACGTGTGGGTTGGCTAGCTCAACATTGCATTTCTACTGGATGGTGAACGTCCAGCATAGCGGCCTCTCAGCGCAAAAAAAAAAAAAAACATAGTTGCAAACAAGTTTGACAAATACAGAGAAAGTAAATGAAAAACTGTTTACTATGGAACACGAGCAAAAAACGAACGCACCTTTGCATGGATTCGTCTACATCTATGGGTAGGAGTTCTTTGCGCCCTCTAGTTTTCCTCTCTGTTTCTATCAACAAAAGTACAAAACAAAAGGGATATGAACATAAGTTCAGATGTTAAGAAAAAGGAAACTACTATGTAGATATACAAAAAAAAAATAGAATAAGATGAATAGAGCCACAAATAGGTTTTTGGGAGGATGCACCTTTCTTTTTTTTTTGCACCATGTATATTTTATAATTTGAGTAGAACATCGTCTGTATGCTCACTAGAACGATATGTGTAGAAATCAAGGATACAAATATGATTTGAAACATAGAAATATGAGTTTGCAATAAGTTTGATGTATATGTCACAATTGAAGTGCAATACCAAGTGTATCGTGATCAGACCAATATGTGTCTAAGACAAGCATACTGTATTGAGGAATGGGCACATTGGACTAGACATGGTCAATAAGTGCGTTTTGCAGATGGCATGTTTTTTTCAAAAGAAAGCGGAGACTGTATTTTCACATGTAGTTTTCCAATTCTTTTGTTCTGCCAGTATTTTGTAGCATGTCAATATTGAAGTCTCCTACAAGAACAATGGATCCGTTCAGATGGAAATCGCCCAATGCATTGGAAATAACATGTACTATGTTGGAGAATGTTGCATGGGGAGAAGCATAGAGATTGAGTATTGCAACTTCTGTTCCATGGGAAAAAAAAAATTCCAGCACCAGTTCAACATTCTTTTCTTCGATATGTATATGGTCCAAAATTGGTACATGTTTTTTCACCAGTATCATCTCTCCATGTGTAATGTAACTTGATATGCAATTGTCATTTCAGAATTGTTTGTTCTGCATGCATAATTCCATGTGTGTTTCCTACAAGTACAAAATATCGGATTGCATTAAATCACAGTCATCCAGTATATCATCCATGTGTGCATTTAAGTTGCGTGTGTTAAGCGAGAGAATTGATAGAGATGAATTTGTTTGTATGGATTGGTAATCATAATGCAGTTTCCATTTTGCGGTGGTCCTGAGTCGTTCCATCTCAATATCAACTTTTTGTTTCACTTTAAAGTTATCTTTTGTGAGAGGACTTAGTAAATACAAGGAGTCTATGCTACTGACATGGGACAGTGCTGTGTATACAAGCCCATGTATCCGAATTTCAGCAAGCTGAAATGCAACATTATCAAGTGTTAGTCCTTGTGATCTTTGGACTGTATGTGCACATGCAAGTTTAATCAGAAACTATTTTTGAATCTTTAGTTGAACTATCTTTGCTGATGTTGATACTAGCTTTGATATTTGCAATATAGGTGTCCAATCGCTTTCAGTGTTTGGATTATATAGATAACACAACGTGTTTGCTTGTCGCTTGCCTATATGCGGTTCATGGAACTTAATCCAAAGGACATCCACTTTTTATGTCTTTGTATAGCATTTCAATATTCTATCTGCACCATTCACCAAGTCATCCTGTGAATCATAGTTACACGCATATATTTCAACCAACATTTCTAAGTTCAGTAAAAGCTGCAAAGGTACAGTGACTGAATGTTCATGAAGTGGCACATTTCCATGGTTGTCTTCTTCCAGGTCAATCAGATTGATGATGATATCATCACCAGGCATGAACGACAACATGTGGTTGTTATCTTTGCAACATCCTTGTTTCTGTAAAACAGGTAAGGGAACGTTGGGTCTGTTGGTGTAGGTCGCAAGCATCTCAAATTGATATAGGTCAAGTCATCATATGTTTGGTTGTTTGTGCGCATTCTATTCAGAATTGCAATGAATGTTTCATCTATCTGGCGCATTGTAGTATGAAACTCAAAGAATTTAATATTGTCTCTCCAGAAGTCATGGCTAATTGTTTCCATGTTAACGGTAGGTTGTTCAAATATCAAAGAATCTTAGATGGGTTGTTCCTGGTAAAGATCCCCACAGAATATCATGTCAATGTTTCCAAAGTATTTCATCTACACATGTTTTATGCTTCTTAGTCGATTGTCAATGGAATACAAGAACCGACTCCCAATCAAATATGTTTCATATATATAGACAAGTTGGAGTTCCTCATAAATCTTAGATAATGTATCCAACATTTCCTTTCTAAGTGGAAGAAATTGTGACTTATTAAAAGGCATTAAAAATGCAGAGTGGACAGTTGTTCCACCAACATTGTATGCAACGTTTCCTGTGTATGAAACTATTAGGCCCTTTGGTTTCATAGGATCAAAGGAATTGTTTGATTCATAGATTCATCTAATCATTTGGAACAATTTTTTTTCTGTGAATGTCTTTCTTGTTCCTGCTCCGCCTATAAGGAACACGTGCACATGGTTGTTCATGTTCAAGCGTTTTTTTTAAGACCAGTGTCCTTTACAATTGTTTGTTGTTTGTGATTCAACAAATGTCTTATTCTGTGGTATTCATTATTTTCAATTAGGAAAGGATGTTTTGTAACTTGAAAACCAAGATTGATACATTTTTCACTTCCAGCCGTTGGAGGGCAAGGCAAATCCGCTTGTAATTCATAGGACTCAGAAGGAATTCTGGTTGTTTTTGGCTTTCTCAATGTCTCATCGTGATAGGGAGGGTTTTCTTGGTCATTAAGTGCAACTTCTAGATCACCCCATGTTGGATTAACATTGTAGGTAAATCTATCTTCATTGATGTGCACTATAGTCTCAAACGCAAATACGCAGCCTCCCATGTAGAGAAGTTATGTATTAATGTCTCTTCGTTTTCATCGAATGGAACATACAACAACCGTTTTTCTCTACAATAGTTTTCATAGTCACAATGTTTATTGTATTTGACAAACTACATGACAGAGGGTTTTTTTCTTTTTGATATGGGTGTACCATTTTTTTTGTAATGCGATATGAATTCTGCTAAGAAGATATGCCTAATAAGAGATGGACGTTGGACGTAATAATCAATAATAGAGTGACATACGATGTCCTATGAATTGTCAGGCTCTTGTTGCAGCAAACCGGTGGATTAAGCACAAACATGCATTTTTCAAGTGGATATGTGTTTATGAAGACACATTTTCTTGAACTACAAGTGAGGGGCAAGGAAAGGGCAATGTGAACTGCTTGCTGAGTAGACATTTGTTGAAGATTAAGCAATGTATTGCCAAGTGTGTGTTTCATTTGTATAGTATCAATATGACTTCTTTCATGTTCTTTGTGTATTCTTCTGATTGCACTTGTCATAGATTTGTCAATTTTTGTCATATAAGAGGTACATTAGGATGCCGCAACATATGCATTCAACACGTACTGTGCATCTATATTTTCATTCCACATAACTGGCATGTCCTTGGATAAACTGTTGTTCCAAATATGGGAGAGTTTTAGTTGAAGGAAAAGTGTTGGTTGCCTAAGCATACATTGTATGGCTTGGATGTACTCATATTCTATAGGTTTACATGTCTCAAGAAGGCATCAAAGCTCATCATTTTGTCAAATCCTCCTTGTTCTAGAAATGCGAACACAGATTTAGATTTCTCGACAACAACATTGTCCTCTAAACTAACTGGCTCTATGATTCTTGTAGCTCTCATTGTCGGCATGGGAAAGTTGTATCTGCAATGGGAGTTTTTTTCGTTTACTACAACTTCTTGTATTGTAATGTCTATGGACTTTCACAAGTTCTAGATCCAAATGATCTGTGTTGCATGTTATGTATTTATCCACAAATTGTTCGATGTCTGAATTGTTATCAGCTCCATAGATAGGTGCACCCTCTATCCACAAGAGTGTGTGGTCATGTTCATTTCCCCTATTCTAGAATTCAGTCACAAAAAAGTAGTTCGATATTTTTCTGAAAAATGTTTCATCATGGCATATCAATTGTCTCAAAGCATTTATTCTATGTCTATAGTATCAAGTGCATGTCACTGGGTCTTTTCTTATGAGGTAGTCAATGTTGTTATTTTCCAATGTATCTGTTTCTTTTTTGCATTTCTTATTCCTATGCAGGTCAGATATGGCAGCCACCAATGAATCCCAACAATGCTCTGCACTTGTAAATGTGATGAAAAATGTTGGCGGGCCCAATTGCCAGATCATTGCAAAAATATTTTTTTTGTTTTGTTGCAAATAGTCAAGAGAGGTGCAGATGTTATTGAAATCTATGTATCCAATATCAGATTTCAGAATTTTTTCTAGGTTTACTTTGTACTTCACATCCTTCGCCAACAATTTTCTTCCTTGTAACTGGCCTTTCCTTATTCGAACCCACATACAAAACATAATTTTCTCTATTATTATGCACATTGTTTTGAAAAACAAATTTGTTATGTGACAAGAGAAGCAATCGCTTGAATGTAGCAGCTCCCATCGAACTATTTTATGATAACTGAATTGTTCTGTAATATCAGTGCCATGTGGATCACCGTAGAAGAGTGTTGGAAAGTTCATTTCCTCAACAAATTTGTCCTTGAATATTTTAAGTGGATGTTGCCCCTCGTCAAGTGCAATTTCGATAATTTTGTCTTGCAAGTCACAAATGCACTGTGAATTAGTGAATCCATGCACCAATGTTTCAGCAGGTGTTTCATTTTCCGATTCATCATTTGTATCAAAATTAGTAGGATTTTCGAGAGTGCTTGCAAAGCTGCCATGTTCTTCTGCGAGAACACTATTCCAGTTTCCATTTATACAAATGTTCTCTGCTGTGTACAGGGCCCTGAAACATAATTCCTTCAATGCTTTCATAACAACATCCACACACACTTTGCCTTTCTGATACGTATTTTTGTATCGCAAGCATCTTTTCAGAGCAACAACAATTGTAATTGTATTGTTAATGAATTGTGGCAATGTTTTTTGCACAACATCTAGCTGAACAGGCACAATAATAATTGATCCTGTTAAGCCCATTTGAGGTCATTTATAGCCCCAGGGTCTGATTTGAGAAAATGAAATTCTCAAAGACATAAGTCTCTCCTCAAGTTCCGTGAGTGCACTTACATCTTCTAGTGGTGTATTACATCTTATTTGGTCAGGGGTTGCAAACTGTGACAGTTTTCCATTTTCAGGTGATCGTTTGCATGAAAGACAAACTTTCCCACTAGAAAATGGTTTATCTGAGCTGTCAACCAGAGGTATTCTACTTGCAAATGAGGCATGAAAGACTTACTGTTTTTTGAAAAATTCAATTGTTCACAAATTGCACATACAATGGAAGTAGCGTCTTTCATTTGTCTCATGTAGGTTTGTCTTGAATTTTTCTTTCGTAGGGAAGTATGGACAATTTTTTTTTCCTGGTTTTCATTGCTACTATTGCATGGTGTTGCTTGTAGACCACGAACTGGCACAGTTGCATGACCATTCTAGGATATGCGATCGCACTTGTTTATGTTCTGTTTTGCAAGAACAAATTTCTTTACATTGTGATATGTGAGTTTCTCTCTAAAAGGAAGTGTACCAATGTAATTTTTTCTCTTGTGCATGACCTTTTTCAAGTTTTGGTAACTTACTCTACGTTTCTTTCCGAAGGGAATGATGAGCTGGTGGAAACTGAGATGAATTTCACTCTGACCCAGCTTCTCAAAAACTACTTTACGTTTTTTGTTCAAGGCCAATATGGCCTTATCACAAGTCGGACAAATTTGACAAATAATTTTTTCAAACTGTCATAACTTACTCTACGTTTTTTGTTTAAGCCCTCTATGGCCTCATCACAATTGTCATGAATTTTATGCATGTTCTTTTTGTTCAGGCCCTGTCTGCCCATATCGCAATCGGAAGGAGTCTTGTTTTCAATGAAACGCATTCCACGTGTATGTAGATTCGATTCTGTTTGGATGGCATGGACATTGAACCCTAAACTACCAATATGTCCTAGAAAAGGTTCATAATGGATATGTGTTGTATCTGTTTTCAATGAGAGCATGTCAATTGTTCGATCATAATTTGAATCGGTAACCCAAGAATGGACAGTGCCATCTGGCAAGGGAGACCAGACCTGGATATTCACCCTGAATATCATAGACATCCATTGCAAACATAATTTGCAACCCTCCATATTCCCTTTTTCATATGGAAGCGCCATGTTCACAAGGTATTCCTACCAAATTCCAACTGACGACATATTTTCTACAAGATATGGGCAAAGGTGTTGATGCAAACACATAAAATCATGTTGGTTGTCGCCTATAATCACATTGCAAAAGGACTTCATAGTGTAAAGACACAACGACTAAACATCGAATTCGGTTTCCACCAAATAGCAAATTGCATTGAACAGACTATCTCCACAGGTAGACACAACATTTCTTGCCAGGTGTAAACCATGGCAATCTATGCCATGAAAAATCCATTTCAATTGAGATTGAAAGTCTTTGCAAACAACAGACAAGTAAATACGAGGAGATTCTATATTTCATATGGGCATTTTTATGTACAACAGTGGTTCATAATGGCCACTAAGGGCATTGGTATCATGGAACAATATGCAATATGGATTGTCAGATGTAGTTTTGTTGAATAGTTGGTATCTTGTTTTTCTTGTCAATGACCATATGCCAACTGATATGTTCATCCAATTAGATAGCCACCATATACAAAAGGTATCTCTCCAAAGTCCCCTCCGATGTGCAGGCAGAACTGGAGATGCAAACAACTACATCTGTGAAAAATATGTAGCAACATCATCTATTCCATGCAACTGTCGAAGAAAATCAGATTCAAGTTCGTATCCATAGGACTACAAATCCTCATCATTGCCATTTTCAAAATAGGCCAAGAAATAATCTATCAATCCATTTCACAGTTTGGTCGAGGAATACCGGAAATGCAATAGAACCTAGAATGTATCGAAAAGGAAATCCCCAACAGTATATGAGAATGCATCCAATCTAAAAATCCCATTGCTATGCAAAACCACGTCAATGCTACCATGTATAATGGATTGTATATCTATTTCATACGACTCAACATCTACTACTTCTTCCATCTTTTCAACTGTCATTTTCAAGAAGTTTTCTACATACTTTCAGTTTCTATCAAAAGAGAGGAAAAAAATAAAAGGTAGAAAAATAAAAAAAAGGAAAGCAAAATAGCACACCAGTCCCCGTATGTATCTTTCAACCTTCTTCTTTTGAAATTCAATTCCCCCTATTCCCCATAGCAGATGAGAAAAAAATAGACTGACATTGGGAACTGAACCAAACAGAAGAAAGAACGCAAATAAATAAAACTATAACTTTACTTAGCAGAAAGAGAACAAGTAGATGCAGTTTTCTAACCCACAGAATAAAAGCATACCCTGCGTCTACACCCCGCCTGATGGTTCCCTCTTCTGATAGCTCCCAATTATGTTTTATAAAAGCCTCTGCATTGCAATTGTCGGAAAACCTATGCACGTGACAGTCGGCATATGAAGAGTCATGGTTTCCAGGAATAGAAACTAAGAGCAGAGAAAAAGGTGGTATGCAGCAGAATTTGGAGGCAGGAACTCCCACCATTGAAAAACAACATTAACAGGGAAACTTACCCCTCATCAAAGAATGAGAAAAGCTCAGCCCCTAAAAAAAATGCAAACTGCAACAATAGGTCCAACGAATTGCAAAGTTGAAGAACAATAAACCAATGAACAACCACAAAGAGCACGAACTGCAAGTGCAGGACCTCAACTTTGCAAAGTTGAATCAAAGAAGGACCAGAATCATGGAACGAAGTAGTGAACAAGGATGGATCACTCGAGCAGCGATGCCGACCATGAACAAAATTGTATTTCAATGCATCTGTACAATAAACATTCAAGACTGCCAGAGCTATTAGGTGAATAGTTAAGACTGTCAGGACTGTCGAACGACGTGGACCTGTGCAAGAATTTAAGAAAATATGCAGCATGGTAGGCCTGTTCTCTCAAAGAACACAACAATAAAGAAAAAATCATACATAGCAATATGGTAGAGAATGTAT
>JZKD02S2278408.1:42135-55652 GCA_000966675.3 Picea glauca | reverse complement strand
ATTTCTTTGTCAGAGATATAATTTTTCCATTTTTGTGATAATTCGGCTTTTTCTTTATCTGATGTGGCTATGTTGAAGTCCTTTGTTTCTGGATTTGTAATATATAATCCCATTCTCGGGGGCTATGAGAATGGGATTATATATTATATAATATATATATATTATATAATTTATAAATTATATATATTATATAATATATAAATTATATTATATATAAATAAAATAAAAACTAAAACTAAAACAAAACAACACACAAAACAAAATCAAACCCAAACACTCTCGTGCTCAAACAGTACATGCGCATGCTCATAGCTCGTGCTCCTACACACAGAGTGGAAAGGAGGGCACAGTCAGAGTGGAGAGGAGGGCACACAGGGAAGGAGGGGACACCAAAGGAGGGCACACGGAGAAGGAGCGCACATGAGAATAACCCCGCGCAGAGTGACCTATGAGAGTTCCCTTGTTGGCCAAGTGATAGAGGAGAATAGCCCGTGAGAGTGCCCATGTTGATTGGAGTGATAGAGGAGGAGAGAGCTAGATAGAAATCGACATGAAAAAATTGGTAAGACTATATAACCATGTATTCGGTTTATCCTCATTTATAAAATGATTTCAATGCTCGGTCTGGTTTTTTCATTACTTGGAGAAATATGGCCATTGTCCCTTAAGCTTTGAGCTATGAGCTAGGGTTTACGATAAAATCAAAACCATTAGAAAAATCAATGAGTAATCGGTTTCACTACACTTATGTACAGGGAATAGTGTTAGAGATGCCCATATCACATAAGTTCCACTACCCTAAAATTGTTTTCTCAAACGATTTTTAAAACTAGGGTTTTTCTTAGTGGGAGTCATTCTCAAAATTCATTTGATGGTTGAAGTACAAAATAGATTCCCTAGAAGCATGCAGAGATTGTTCTCACCTCCGCCAAGCCCAAACAAACTAATAGAGTTAACGAAACATAGTTACAATGTTTGTTGTGTCTTTGCACACACTGGAGAAAATTGTCCATTACCCACCAATGACTCTGAGCTACAAGCTAGTGTCTATGATGAAATGAAACTGATGAATGGATCAATGATTTTCTAGTTTTGTTGGACTCAAACAAGTTCCAACACTCTAAAATGGTTTCTTTGATGATTTTAAAAACTAAGGTTTTTCCTAATGAGAGGGATTTTCAAAATACAATTGATGGGCAAAGTAGGAAATAACTGCCCCAAAAGGGTAAGGTCAATGTTCTCACCTCCACCACACCCAAATACACTTGTTGGAGATGATGGTATGCATTGGCAATGCTCGATGTGGTTTTTTCACACCTAGGGGGGAAATGGCCATTATCATTCAGTTGCTTTAGGTCATGAGCTAGGGATTGCGGTAAAGTGCATATTTATGAACATATCGACAATCTATGAATTTTTTTGGACTTGCGTACATGAAATAGCACTACGGATTCCTACATCACATGAGTTATACCACCCTAAAATGTTTTTCTCATACAATTTAATTCAATGACCCAACATATTTTTCACACTATGTTTTGAACAATTAGTGTAAAGTGTTTTGATTAAGGTGTTGGAAACTCGCATTTGGTTACTAGCAAGGCTCATATCATTGACAAATTAAAGAACCTCACCAAGTCACCATGGACAAAGTAATTTTTACACTTCATTACCAACAAGGATTTACTAATTATATCCCAATCAACAATCATTTCATTCCATTTCTAGAATACCACTTCCCGCTACAATATTACATTCAAATCAAATTTTTTATTGCATAATAATGGATCTTGTTACCTTGTTCCAGAGCCAATAAATTTTCACATGTAGACAAAACACTAACCATGGTAATTGAGTTGGGTTTTATTCCCAAGAAAACCAACTATGGCTCATAGTTAAAATGTAGGGGAAATCAAAAGGTATTACAAAAGGATTTTCTATATAGTATGGTTTGACCTCAAATTGTGGGGTTTATCTCGCATTAATTGCATTCCATTTCAACAAGACTACTTCCCACAAAAAACATTACATTCAAATCAAATTTTATTGCATAACAATTGATCCACTTACCTTATTCTAGGACCAATAAATATGAACATGCATGCAGAGAATTGACCACAATGATTGAGTTCGGTTTTATGCCTAAGAATACACACATTTCATTGAAGAATGTGAAGGATTAATGGGGAAAAAGAATCTGGGATAACCAATAATGATTTCATTCCATATATCTACCTACCTTATTCCAAATCCAATAAATCTACGCATTTAGGCATAACACTAACAATGGTGATTAAGTTGGGTTTTATGCCTAGGATATGCATTTCATTGAAAAATGTCAAGGATTCATGGGGGGGGGATGATTTCATTCAGATTGAATAATGTGAAGGCTTCTAGGAATGGAAAATCCTAGAATAACCAACAATAATTTCATTCCATGACCCAACATCTTATTTAGGCAATCTTTTGAACAATTAGTGTAAATAGGTTTGATTATGGTGTTGAAATATTTCATTTGGTTCATAGAAAGGCTCATGTCATTAAAAAATTGAGGAACGTCACCAAATGACCATGGAAAAAATATTTTCTACATTCCATTCCCAACAAGGCTATTGGACAACTGAGAGGGGTGGGTGAATCAGTTGTCACCGTGCTTAAACAATTATGCTTCTTTTAAAATATTTAGAAGGCACTCAATGATGATCACAATAATGCAAGGAAATGAACAATGGCACATTCATCTTCAGTCACATATATGAGAAACATAGAGACAGATATTTCCCAAGGAAAACCACACAGAGTAAAAACCTCTTCTTCTTTATATGATAAGTATTATTTACATTCTTTACATTATCATACATTTGAGCACCAACTCATTGTGAGGCTACAACCTCTATTTTGCAAGCTGCAACTTTCTGAGAGCGCAAACTCTCTTTTTTTCTCTAGCACCCACTAGAAGGAAGCACCAACTCCCTGGTTTCTCTAGCACCAACTAGAAGGAAGCACCAACTCCCTGGTTTCTCTAGCACCAACTAGAAGGAAGAACCAACTCCCTGTGTTCAAGCCCCCACTTGAACCTCTGAGGACACCAGTCCTCCCTAGCACCTACCACCCTCCCTTGATTATTAATATGAAATATTGAAACCTATTACAGTGATATAGTGTTCAATAATAGCTTACCAATCTCATCATTGTTCTGTAAAATTTTGCTACTCAGACTTCCTCGTTGTCTTCCAGCATGCATCCGCTGCCCATTCTGTTCTTCTTCTTTTATGCTCTGTACGCCATGCCCATTCACTACACAGTTCTTCTTCTGTTCTTTTCAGTTGTTGCACTCTGATCCTTCTTCATGCATGAATCACCTTCAACAACATCCACAACAATCCCAGCAACAACAGCAGTCATGCCTCTTTTCTATACTGTGTATTTATAGCTTTTGTGCGCTTTGTGCATGCAATGCGCGTAATGCCTATGCATACTCACACCGCCTTGATATCCTCCACAACTCAAGTGCTCTTTCTAATCATAATTGTGACTCTTCATCTTCTCTGGCCATTTTTCCACTCGTTCAGCATCATTGTATGTTTATGCTAAGATTCCTCAGCCTCTCTAGCAGTTGAGACTCTTTGTCTTCTCTGTGAGAGTCGAGCTCACCTTCTCTGTTCCAGTTACAAGCTTCAATGCTCACCCAGTTGTTAATCACCTCCACGAGCATCTTCATCCCTCTTGAAGATTCCCAGAGACTCTTCATCTCCTCTGTCAATCACCCCGAAGTGTCCTCAAGTCCTCTGGCAGAAACCATCAGTGGTTTCTGGAAGTTACACTATGACGTGCAACAGTAGCCCTCCGATTATGCTCAAATTCACCTGCATTGTTGGATTAACTCTAATGGGTTCTTGTGTTATTTACCCGTTACGCACTTTCGCAATTCGAAGATTCTGCGATGAGACATCTTGAGTCTCCATGTCACAAGTTCTGAAACTACGAAATGGAGCTTTTTTGCACTGGCTCCTTCCTTTATATGACCATGGCTATGACCAAACACTTATGCATAAAGCGCTTTCACGATTTCACATTTTTTGAATCTGAAGATGAGGCATCTCAACTCTCCAAGTCGCGATCCCCGAAACGTCCAAAAGAAGCTTGTCTGTACGTACTCTTATCTTCATCTCTTTGATGGTGTGACCATCGGCTGAGACCACACGCTTATGCATAAAGCGCTTTCACGATTTTTCATTTCGTGAATCTGGAGATGAGGCATCTCAACTCTCCAAGTCGCGATCGGCGAAGCTCTGAGATGGAGATTAGATCAATGGTCCAAAACCCTTGGTGATCTGACGGTTGGGATTAAATCACGAATTCACATATCGCAATTTCGATGGTTTTGTTTCTTACCTCTCCAAGTCGCGATAGGAGAAGCTCTGAGTTGGATATCAGATCAATGGTCCAGAACACACCTTGATCTGACGGCTGGGATTAAATCGCGATTTCGCATATCATGATTTTGATGGTTTAGTTTTTTACCTCTCCAAGTCGTGATAGGCGAAGCTCTGAGTTGGAGCTCAGATCAATGGTCCATAATCTTAATGAATCTACAGTCTATATCTCATCATGAATTCACCACTTTGTGATTTCGCTGCTTCACGATTTCGTCCACCTTCGCAATTTGGTCCACCTTGCGATTTCGTCACTTCGCGATTTCGCTGTCCTTGCCATCACTGTTGTTTGCGATCACTGATATTTGCCATTGTTTATATTTTCCATCGTTGTTCTTTCCATCAATGACAAGCTTACTCCCAACTATAAACCTTCCAACAAAGGCTTTCCTAATCCTATGGAGACTAGCAATTCATTACATTCATTTTTTAGAAAAACTTTGTCCAGAACAAAATTACATTCAAATCAATCTTTTTATTATGTGATATTGGATATGCTAACCTTGTTCTAGAGACAATAAATTTGAACATACAAGAAAATAACTAACCATGTTAATTGAGTTAGATTTTATGCCCGAGAAAACTCCAAATGCATGACAAAGTACATCAATGCATGGAATTTGTGAAGGCGTTGTAGAAGGTGGAGGAGTTGGTGAATATTTGTGATGTTTCCCATTGTCAAAGGAAGGGTTTGGGATTCTTTTGCGAGGTTTTGGGACTTTCCAACCATTAGCTCTTTTCCATGCTCCAGGAGTCAAGGAAGGGATAGGGAATAGAGGACATGTTTCCTGGAGGTGCCTTGTTTGCTGACAAGAGAAACATTTGAAAGTGGTGTTCTCATAATCAACCATCTGCGTGTAAGGATCGCCCTCAGTCCAATCAATAAGAATCATATCTGGAAGCCCTTGACTGAGTTCAATTTCAACACATATGCGGGTGACACTGATGAAGTCGTTCGATATTCGATATGAGTCTACTTTGATAAATATACCCAACGTATTTCCCAGGGTAGACAAAAAAGATGGAGTATAAAAATGCAGGGATAGATAAAGGCACAACGATAGATGTTTGGATCTTCAACCTCTGTTATTGGGGGTTTAGCGGACTTCTCCAAAATGAAGGCAGACCCAAAAATCTCCTTTGCTCCTGTGTTGGCTCCTTTTCTCCCATGCTCTAGATCAAGGCTGCGCAGACAGCTAAGTTTTAGCACTTGCCGGACCCTCAGTCCCTTCTCAGCTCTTATCCGGGCCCAAATGGCTAGTTCCCACATTAGGGTTTCCCTTGACGTTGTTGTTGTTGCTACATTGTCGTTCGCTAGCCTACTCGATGACATAAGTTGTTTCTTCCCTCCTGGGGGTGCTAGAAGCTCGACAGAGGATTCTTCTGCAGAGTCTGCTTGCGTTGACATCTTGGGAGCCTTATTTGTATGCTTTTGTTGCGCCTTTTTATTTAGGCTCACCATAACCCTAATCCAGAGTGCACTTTGTTCCAAATCTTCATTAAGGAGGTAATTTGAAATCAATGTGTATTCTATATAATTCTATGAATATACAAATACACATTTCATATATTCACATTAGAATCACCCCATAGTATACATATGACATGAAAGAATCAACCCAAGTTCAAGTCACATAGACAACCCTAAAAGACCAAAATAAGTATATGCAGGAAAGAAAATTCCCCCCCAAAATCCATTTCACCCACGAGCCAATTGAAACCAAGCCTTTTCTTGGAAATTTCTTTAATCATCTCAAGAACTATTACATCCAGATCTCATGAAATTGTTAATAGGATCCCTAATAAAAAACATAAGCACTCACTTTTACAAGAATATAGAGGAAAAACGAATGGAAAAACCTTAGATTCCTAGATTAGTAGCCTCACATTACACTTCTCAAATTTATTAGGTAATTATTCTCAAATTTAGTTTTGGATTATTGGTTGTTTTTTTTCTTAAATTGATTTGTTTGAAAGAGTTTGCAATGACTAAGCCTTTAACCATTCTTTACCAAGGTACCCTATTTTCTATCACTCTACTAACCCTAACCCTATTGCAAACACTAATCCTTGGAACCCTCTTACTATACCAATACCTTCTCCCACTCGCCATCAAAATCGTAAATTCACTAGTTGTTCATCCTCCAAACCAAACCAAGAACATAACTTCTAATAAAGTCACACATTATGTCACATATTGTCGTATATTAAAACATCATGTTGTATCAATCTTCTTAGACTGCCCCCATAGAGCCCTCCTCTCCATCACATATAGAAATCATTACCCTACCCAGCTAAGCCATTTCTCCTTCTCTGCATTCAAGACTATTCCATTCAATATCCTGACATTCTTTTCACAAATTTACTAGTTGTTCATCCTCCAAACCAAATCAAATACATCACTTCCCATAAAGTCACACATTCTGTGACAAATTGTCATGTCTTAAAACATCATGTTGGATCAATCTGTTTAGACACCCCCTCTATATCCCTCCCCTCCATCATTATTGCCAACTCGAACCTATATTGCAACAATTTCATATGCAAATATATGCAAATATGCAACTAGGCAACTATATGAAACTATATGCAACTAGGCAACTATATGCAACAATGCAACTTATCATGTTTTTTAGTGACTATATGCAAATTTATGCAACTATGCAACTATATGCAACTTATGCAACTATACGCAACTATATGCAACTATGCAACTATATGAAAATATATGCAACTATGCAACTATATGCAACTATATGCAACTTATCCAACTATATGCAACTATGCAACTATATGCAAATGTATGCAACAATTCAACTTATGCAACTATATGAAACTATATTGAAACTGTATGCAACTATATTGGAACTATATGCAACTATATTGCAACAATTCCGTATGCAACTATATGAAACTAACTACAACTATGCAACTAATTGCAACTATATGCAACTATATGCAACTAACTGCAACTATATGCAACTTATGCAAATATATGCAACTATATGCAACTATATGCAACTATATGCAACTATGCAACTATTTGCAACTATATGCAACTTATCGAACTATATGCAACTATGAAACTATATGCAACTATATGCAACTTTATGCAACTATATGCAACTATATTGCAGCTATATGCAACTATACGCAATTATGCAACTATATGCAACTAACTGCAACTATGCAACTATATGCAACAATGCAACTTATCATGTTTTTTAATGACAATATGCAACTATATGCAACTTTATGCAACACTGTAACTTATGCAACTTGTGCAACTTATATATGCAACTATATGAAACTTTATGCAACAATGCAACCTATGCAACTATATGCAACTATCGAGTGACAATCAAGATTTACTAAGAGAGGTTGAAAGTGAGACATGTTGTACTAGATCTACCGGTTCTATATCAACTAGGTTTTTTTGAGTAGTATGTATGTGTCTCAAGGTCTTGGAAATGATATAGGGAAGAAGGCCATGACTTAGGGGAAAACGAAAGCTTTGAGTCATCTAAGAAATGATGTTAGTGATCTCACAAGGTTTTGAGAATTAGCTATGGGTCTTAAGGCCTTGATATGGTTGAGGGGGGAACACAAGGCTTAGTCGAAGTACAAAGCTTCTAGGCATCCATGGCCAAACATGACACCTCAAACTAGCACACCCAATCTCTCAAGGTTTTATGCAACTTCCAAGGCTCAAATTTAATGAATGACACCTCAAACCACCATAGATGACCTCTCAAGGGTATCTTTGGCATTCAAGTGGGAGTATGGGCATCAATACGATATTTTGAGCACTAGGTATGGGTCTTGGGTCCTTGGACAAGATCGAGAGAGGAAACCCCCTCCTTCCATCCCATTGTCTCCTTCACAATCTTCCATATAGAAGACCACAACCCTTTCCTTTATAGTTTGTACAAATTCATCAAAACCATTACACCCTATGCATACAATGGATTAAACAACAACTCGATCATCTTGTAATATCTGTCACAACAAAACCCAACATTATTTCCAACTCGATCATTTCCTCCATTCCCCACTAGCCACTAAATGCGCTTTCCAAATATGTGAAATTACAGGATCATGGATTTCCAAACTATCGATCCCCACTCGAACTCTTTGATGGGTCTCAAATCTAGTTCTCAACTGAGCGTCGGGGGATATGCATATATATGCAACTTTATGCAACTTATATGCAACTATATGCAACTTTATGCAACAATGCAACTTATGAAACTTATGCAACTATATTGCAACTATATGAAACTATATTGCAACAATTTCGTATGAAACTATATGAAAATATGCAAATATGAAACTATATGAAACTATATGCAACTATGCAACATGCAACTATATGCAACTATGCAACATACAACTTATGCAACTTATGCAACTTTATGGAACTTCTGCAACTTTATGCAACATGCAATAATAACTTATCTTCTTGTTTTAACTAGTGTAGGTACCACCAAATAGGTATCTATCAGATCTATCTTCCTCCAGTGATGATCAAGATATACTAAGAGAGGTTGAAAGTGAGATGTGTTGTACTAGATCTACTGGTTCTATATCAACTAGGTTGGAAAAGGTAAGGAAAATATTTCATATACGCATGCAATTTTTTATTTCCAATGGAGGGTCGTGTAATTATGATGTTGAGAGCATAGGTGACATTGAGTTGCCCTTGAGGTATAAACATCTAGTGAAACGATGGGCACCTAAGGAGCTACCTAAAGTGGACACGGTTTTCTTCATTGGTGGGAGGATGTATCGCATTGCTCCTTCATCCTTACATGGATTGGGGTTATTTTCCATGGATGGCATAAAGGTCATCTATGGAATTGTAACTGAATTGATGGAGTATGTCATACCATTATACAACTACAATCACTGGTTGATGTTGTTCCGATATACGAAAAGTATGAGGAGATATGGAGTTGCCGCAAATTATATACAACTAATAGATAACAATCAAAATAAAGGGGCAACTATGTATATTGATGGAAGGCCAAAAGCTACTGGAAACATTGTTGGCTTTATAAATAGTACAAAACCAGTGGCAACAACTAAGAAACCGAATTGCATATTTGAGGGATGCGAAGGAAATCATATATTTGTATGTGCAACAAAACCAATAGTTCCAGGTGAAGAGTTGTTGATCGATTACAGCTTAAATTGAATAGATGGAAGGGGTGCGACTATGGGGGTAAATATCTTACATACCATTCAACTCAACTTTTGATCAATCATTGTTACAGTTTATCGCTGCAATATTTCAATTTTTTACTACATAAAGTTTTTACAATTACTTTCATAACTCTTGTTGATTAATTTATTGTATCAACATCTATCCAGGGTAACTGTGAGATATCACAGGCTACATCTGTCCAGGGTGACCATGGAAAGGCACCCACTATGCCTCAATAGGTAAATGTTAAATACAGTAACAACTTATGACTACAACGTCAACTAAATTTCAGAAATTTCATTATTTTTTTTCTGATATTACTGCAATATTTCATTATTTTAATGTTACAGGTGAATTTCATAACTTTTATTGATTGATTTATTGTGTCAACTTTTGTCCAGGGTGACCATGGCAGAAAATCACCCGCTACATCTGTCTAGGGTGACCATGGAAAGGCACTCGTTGTGCATCAATAGGTAAATGTTAAATACAGTAACAACTTATGACTACAACAACAAAAATTTTGAAATTTTGTTATTTCTTTTTTTGATATTACTGCAATATTTCATTTTTTAATGTTACAGGTGAATTTCATAAATTTTATTGATTGATTTATTGTGTCAACTTATGTCCAGGGTGACTGTGGCAGAAAATCACTTGCTACATTTGTCCAGGGTGACCGTGGAAAGGCACTTGTTGTGCCTCAGCATGTAAATGTTAACTACAGTAACAACTTATGTCTACAACAACTAAATTTTTGAAATTTCATTATTTTGTTTCTTTTATTACTCCAATATTTCATTTTTTAAATGTTATAGGTGAGTTTCATAACTTTTGTTGATTTATTTATTGTGTCAACTTCTGTACATGGTGACCGTGTCCGAAAATCACCTGCTACATCTTTCCATGGTAACCGTGGAAAGGCACCCGATGTGCCTCAACAAGTAAATGTTAAGTACAATAATAACTTATGACTACAATAACTAAATTTCTCAAATGTTAAAGTTCATCTCATTAATTGTATTCATCAATGCCTTGTGGCATGGTCAAAGTGGGAAGGCTCCCACTGAGTATATTGATGAAGACAAAATATTTTTTTCCACTGAACCAATGACAACTATAACGAAGGCCTTGAAGAAGGCTAACATAGAATATCTAGGTTTTCTAAGTAAAAGACCCCTGACACAAGAGGACAGGGAAAGAATTGTATAGCTACAAAATACAATAACTAATTTAGGGGTAAGTGGCATATTCACATATTTTTATCAACTATGATAATTTCAAATCCGTTTTTTTGTTTTATATTTTCTATCTGATCTGATAAAGTAAAGTTTTCCATTTGTAGGAGTTTTTAAACCCTGTGCGTCGGGAACCTGCCGATCATTAAACTGCTATAGGTAGCTGTGATGGTCCAATGCAAAAAACATGTCGACGTAGAAAAGTGCAAGTGAGGATTTTTGAGTCTCCTGAGGTTCCCCTCGAATCCATTGATGAGCACAATGATTTTGACTGGCATGACACACCAGAGCATGATGAGCTGGAGCCTGGGACTCCACATGAATTCGGAGAGGAACGTACTGTAGATGGAGAGGAAATTGTTCTGCATGGAGCAGAATGAATTAAAAGAAGAAGATCAAAATATGTCACCTTTCTGGTGGATGACACATCTGTTCCGGTCAAGATTAAGAATATTGTAGGTAATTGTTAATTAATTGATTAATTTTTTTCATGAAATTGAAATGGACATTTGTTGATATTATTATAAATTAATGGATAACACATTTCTGCAGGAAACAATGTTTTCTATAGAAACTTAAATGACAAAGCATTAGAGTTGTTTGGCCCCACCATTCGCACATGGTGGAATGGCCAAGATAGCAAAAAGAAAGATGATTTAATAGACCATGTGCTAAACTTGTTCAACAACACTTTCAACAAGAAGGTGGTTACAAAGTTAGTCGGTGAGAATTTAAAATATACCAAGGCCCAATATAGGGAGAAATTGCAATTAGACCTCAAGCATGAGCGCCCTCCCATGGTTCCAGAGAAAGAGTGGAAGGCGCTAATAGAGGATACAAAGGAGAACTTGTTTAAAAAACAAGGAAGACATCCATGAGATGGTCAAGCAAGGTACAACACATGTCATATTATCAGTGAAATATGATCATTTATGTTTTTCTTTCCTGTTTTAAGTAACAATTCCAATATCTAATTTTTTTCAAAATTTCCATATGTAGGCTACCAGACACCTCCAAAGCAACCAAGGCCAAAGTGGAAAAACATGAACAGCATAAACTAAGCCAGGGTGGCTATGGAAAACTAAAATCCTCAATAGTAAGATTTAAATGATTAACTGTGGTTAATATTTATTTAACAGTAGCGAACAAATATATGTTTTTCTTATTGGTATTTTTAATGGTGTTATGCATTGCAGTTAAATATGTTCGACACTTCTTCCACTGAGGAGGACCTAAAGATTGGTTACAAGCATGGTTTCAAAAGTGTTATTGAATATATAAAAATCTTGGGCCAGACTCCTATCTCCCCAGCCACGCAGGTAAATCAAATGAATAAGGAAATCACAGTAGCATGCTTGTAAAGTCTATTCATATTTTATTATATCACCCTTAACTAAGTATTTATGTTTGTTTTCAAGCAACAGTGCTACCACAATAGTGAATCCAACGGTATTCAAAAAACAACGCGTCATACAAGGGTGCACATGTCCAGTGATAATGTAGAGCAGAGTACCCATTCCGGTATGTATGCTTCAGAATTAGAAATATTTACTGTGATTGTAGATATTTATTTCCTGACTTATACTTATATATTATCTTCTCAAAATTGAAGAGCATGTAGCTCAGGATGGTGAAATGTGAGAGCAACCAAGTGGACAAGAAATTAATGCACCAACTGTCACAGTTACATAAACAAGTAAAGAGAAATAGTGTAATGTTAATCAAAATAATGAATTAGTTATTTCAATTATATTTCAACATATCAATATGATCACTTTCATTGTTCTAGTTCACGACCCTGAACATATGCAAGCTAACCCTTCTCAGTGATGTACCAGAAGTATGGTACATGAGCGCACACAAACAATAGAAGGATAGGGCACATGCAATAGAATGTCTTTGGATGGTTATGATATCCCAATTGTCAGTTTTATGAATGTAAAAAAACAAAAATCAAATAAAAATTATATGTATAAATTCATGTCTTGTATTTGGATCTTTATCGATGTTTATATGTTCATATGTTTTGATGACTATCCTAGTTATGCATTAATGTCTATATGTTTTCTATGTAAAGAAAATCATTTGTTGTGTATGGGGAATTAATAGCGATGTGAGGGGGGGGGAGGGGCCATATGAGCTTCCACCTTCACGTGGTTGGCCTTGTTCAGTAGAGAATAACCTATTCTCAAAACAAAGAGAAGCTCATTAAGGTATGCGACAACTTAATTTTTTTCTAGAGTATTTTACATAACTAAATGCATGCTTATTTGCTTATTAATTATTTACTCATATAAGAAATTTGTCTTTTATGATTCATGCAGGTCTTGGTGATGGAAATGCATCTCGTGGAAAACTCTTATCAAGTTGTATGGGCTAATGGATTTGTCGAAAGGACAATGAAAAGGTAAGGGTTTTGACTTGTTTTTAAAAGTAGGCTTTATACTAGTAAAAGTTCATAATCCTCATGAATATGTAGATATTGATACATATGTCAAGTTCCATGTGGTGTTTTTATTGTTTAATTTATTTGTTATTGTCAATTTATTTGTCAAATTTAATGTGTAGATATTGCATATATGCCAAGATCCATGTGGTGTTTTTATTGTCTAATTTATTTGTCCAATTTAATGTGTA
>JZKD02S2278408.1:9548-30558 GCA_000966675.3 Picea glauca | reverse complement strand
ATATATATATATATATATATATATATATATATATATATATATATATATATATATACTATAATCTTGTTCAATCTAAAAGATCTACACATTTTCTTTAACATCCATCTTTCAATAGAAATGACGGCTACACTTGTGGACCTGCACACTTGCTACACTTGTCATCAATGAATTACTTCCTATCTTGTTGAATGACAAGGTCACCATCCCACTGAGGACAAATCACTATCCTAAGTTATTTTTAAAAAGAACTTTGTGCATCTTGTTGAGAAAGTAGAGACATTGTAATATGGCATTACCATATTACAATGTAGTATGGTAATACATTATTACAATGTAATATGGAATTACAATATTGCATTGTAATATGGTATACCATATTACAATGTAATATGGTAATACCATATCTCGTGTATTTTTATTTTTTTTAACTTAAAAGACGTGTTGCAATATCGACGATAGTTCGTTGGAAACCAATTTTTATTTGTCACAATTTTCCATGGTTTTGCGTCGCACATACATCATTTACGTCATAAGTTTTTGTCTTGGCATAAATTTTCGTCGCTATTGCCACCCTTTTGCATTGCAACTTTCCACAATTTTTTTTACATTGCCACAGTTTTTCGTCGTGCTTTTGCATCGCACATACAACATTTGCATCGTAAGATTTTGTCTTGGCATAAATGTTCGTCGCTATTTCCACGCTTTTGCATCGCAACTTTCCACAATTTTTTTTACATTGCCACGGTTTTTCGTCGCAACTTGCCACACTTTTGCATCACACATACAACATTTGTGTCATAAGTTTTTGTCTTGGCATAAATTTCTATCACTATTGCCACACTTTTGCATCGCAAGTTTCCACAATTATTTTTACATTGCCACGGTTTTTTATCGTAATTGCAACGAAGTTTCGAACCAATTTCGACGATGCATAGGGTTAACCCATCTTGATGGTGATGACACATGGAGAGATATTTTCGTCATTGTTTCCATGAACACTTAGTTTGTGGATATAGCGACGAAAAAAATTCTTTGCTTTCGTGGAAATTGTGACGGATAAGTGTGGCAATAGCAACGAAAAACTGTCACAAATTTGGTCATATGTACTAGTGATCAGACATCATCCTTATAGAGTATTTTCTAGAGAAACTAAAAGAAAGGAAAATTTGTAGCTCTGAAAAAAAAAAAGTCCGGATAAGATGGGGAAACAACTCTTTAGGAACTTTCTTAATGAAAGAAGCCTATGAGATAGCCACCAAATACAACGAATCTCCTCAAGCTCAAATCTAGGTCAAGATTTGGAAATAAGGACTCTAGTTGAAAGTCTCAACCTTCTTTTGGCTTCTATCCCTAAAAAAATCTCTCACTTAGGACGACTTTTACGAACGAGGGTTTTATGGCCCCTCTTGATGCCCCTATGCCAGACGCATGAGGAAATTGTCGAGAATATCTTCAACATATGCACCTATACATAAATGTTATAGACCCTTCAAGCACTCATCGTTAGGTGATCTGGATGCATCAGGAGATCCATAAAGGAAACCATATAATAATGTCCCTCAACCATAATGAAAAACCACATAGTGAATAGAGCATGGATCCTCTTACCCATTTTTCTCACCTAGGAAGTCTAGAAGAAGAATAATCACAGGGTATTTAAGATCCAAACCTAGTCGTTAGAAGATCTCTAGAACAAGGTCATCCCCTCTATGAGGGAAACAATTTTGGCCCAGCTCTAGGCAAATGAAGACTGGTAGGATATCCCATTTAATTTATCAATAATCTAAGGCCTCAATCTTTGCGCCGACCCAACCTCCTTTATAAAGAGAGCATCTTTGGACCCCCAGCCTCGGCCTCTTAGTGGAACCCCCTAGAATGGTTTGTAAATATGTACTTTGAAGGGACCTCAAAAAAAAATACGGGACATGAAGGGTATGGAGGCATCTTCAGAACCAATAAAGGAAAAATATTGAGAATATATGGGGTTCAAATAGGGATAAACACAAACAATGTAGCGAAACTCCAAGCACTGGAAGAAGGGCTCCATGTAGCCAAGTCATAAGGGTATGACACGCTAATAATAGAAGGGAATTATCATATTGTGATCAACATGTTCAAAAGAGTGCAACAAGGAACCCTGACTTCAAAAACCTCAAAAAATTAGCGAATGGAGGCTAGCTTGGATGTCATTTAACATATACATACTTCCATGCCTATCATTATCCACAGACATGTGAAGTACATGACAAATAAACTCCCATACTATCTTGCTAATGAAAGTTTCAGGATCAAGGAGGACTCATGGGAAAAATCTTGGACACTCACAGTGGGGGAGGGTCTCACTCAAACCTATGACTCAATAGTTAGACAAGAACTTCTCTCCTTGGAACTCAAGTCAAATACTCACTCAAACCAGTGACAAAACCCTCAAGAAGGAAGAAGGAACAATAACAAATGGCTTAACCCTGTGGTCGAGATGACCCAAGAGGAAAACAACTTGGGAGAAAGCCCAAAAAGGGATAGACAAGACTTGAATTTTCAATATGTCACCAGAGGAAGAAGAGGTCATGTTGAATATCATATTCATCACATGACACCTAAGCGACGCTCTGAATTTTTATACAACTCAACTGATAGGCATAGGAGGAGCTAACGACACCGGGCTCATACCAATGAGAAATGCACAACCCCTCTTGGAAGAAAATATAAGCCGAGATAACTTAGAAGATGGGATCTGTGATACCAACAGAGGGATAATTAATGACCCTTCCTACAATTCCTCCTCTCAATATTGTGACCCAATAGACACCCACAGGGCCCTCTCGAGATTGGAGGATGTTTGGATAGCAGTTATTCACAAATAATCAACCAACAAGACCGTTCCCTAAGTTGTCTCTAACAACATTTAATGCAGGAGATCCCTCCAGAGAAGAATGGGAAATAGTTCTAGTAGGTTGACCTCGAGATCCCCCGCCATCTCACTATAAAGGATAGGTACCAAAATCAGAAGAAACGTGTCAAGGAAATCCTAATTCCAAATAGTAAAGGAAGTAGGGAGTCATATGACGGCACCCATAAACAATAGTTAAGGAATATAAGGAAGGGGCCAAGTCTCAAGGATTATCAAAACAACGATTGAAAACTCTCCCACGAGGCAAAGGATTCAGGAGGAAGCTTGAGGAAAAGGAAGTAAGGAAAAGGAAAATAAGAAATAAATTCAAGTAATGGGTAGTCCTAAAGACACCAAGATTCTCCCTTTCCCCTATGTTAAACTCTAAGGTGATGATCCCCCCTCCTGAGTGTAGTAACATGACACTTAATGAATTTTTCATGCCGAAATTAGAGCTCAAGAGCATAGCTCGGACCTTCTGATCCTCCTTCGAGCGATGGATGTTCAGGAAATCCTCTCTCAACTTGGTAACACCCTTCAATTCAAGCTATTATCAGAGACACCATGGCCCTAGGCACGACTATCTCACATCTATAGATTCTCGGGTCCAACAGGAGGATTTGAATGCTGCGAGGAACTTCACTATGAACACCACTCAACATTTCCAGATAGATCTAGAGGAAGTTGAAGACAATGTTAGCAAGGAATGCGAGATGAATACCCCAGCTATAGATTCATGATATATTCTTGAGTCCAATAGGAGGCTTTCAAGGCCTCAGGAACTTCACTACGAAAACCCCTCAACATTTCCAAAGAGCTCTAATGCGATATGACTACAGACACAGAAGTAGATGAGGCCAATTTTCATTAGATCCAAACTTTGACCATACACCCATACCATAGGTAGGGACACTCGCTATTGGTGGAGAGTCATACTTTACTGGCACCTTAAGACACTTCTCAGACAGATTCTTCAAACTAGAGAGGACACGCAAAACATGGTCGATCTTCAGATCGACAACCTCCACTTAATGGTTCATTCTCACTCACCTCCCTCACAGCTCACCCTCCAAGGCAATAGGAATCTCATATGGATCATCGTCAGACCTCAGGCGAGGGGCCCTTGACCTCATGAAGTTCATCCTCTAAGTTTTTCTTTTTTTGAAATGACAATAACCAATAACTATAGGCATGGTAGATATAGTAAAGGTATCATAATTGTTTTTAAGTTTTTCTTGACTTGTTATAAACAATATTTTTGGTCGGATGCTATCTACTTCTATGATTGGTCTATTTTCCCAAGTGAGAGGCCAATAGTCAGAGTTTTTGGACTGTATGATATTTTAAAATTATAATAGAATTTTGTCTGTGAACTTTACAAAAAAACAAAAACTAGGATTTGGCAACAGTTTAAACACATCCCACATATTTATTATTGGATCTACATCCATACTAATTGTCCTTGTATAAATTTCTCACCAACTTTTTAAGTGACTATCTAAATCCAATCAAGAAAATGATATATTTTGGGCTTCTCCTATGTCATACACATTGAAGTAGATTTCTATTTATACATCAATCTCACTTTGATAAAGTTATTCAAAAATATTATCTTAACTTTATGGAAAATAGTATCTTGACATTAAAAAAATATAATAGAACCATTAACTCCAAATAAGGATTTGATATTGTTATCTATTGTTGTCTACTTATCAATAATATTATTTTGTTTTAAAAAAACATAATTTGGATTTGATATTGTTATCTTCTTATCAACAATATTATTTTGTTTAAAAAAAAACATAATAGAAGTATTGATTCCAAATAACTTTAATAAATAGGTTATACATGCATTGGACTTAGAACCATTAAATCTAAATAAAAATATGATATATGTTGGTAATTAATGCATTCTTGTCAATCATCTGACATGATCCAATCTATTTGCAATTTCTTTTCTGTCATTTAGTGTTTATATATAGATTGTTTGACTAAATAGTGCATGCAAAATGCATGAGTTATTTTCCAAAATAAATTGTTGTAAGCGTTCAATCAGGAGCAGCTAAATTATTTTTCTATGAGGCTATATATTGTTATGAATATCAAGGTTGATCACTGGTGAATGTCACCTTTTTGTGCAACTACCTCAATAATGATTTCTTCTTTCTTTATTCATGGATTGTAAGCCTCATTCTATGATATTGTGATTTAGTCATTTTCTATAGTGTTATGTTATTCTAATTAAATGATTATCTAGTCCATAGATCCTTAATTTGGAATAAAAGTTGGTTGTTACTTTAGGGTAATCATGTCAAACTCTAATTCCTTTCCCATTCCATAATTTAATGGAAGTGATTATGATTATTGGTGCATCAAGATGATGAACTTTTTGATAGGGAAATATCTATGGGAGATTGTAGAAATGGGTTATGCAGAGCCAGAAGATTGGACCATTCTTACTGCAAATGATAGAGTAGCTAAGAAGGAATATAGAAAGAAGAATGCTCAAGCTTTATTTCATATTCAAATTGGTTTTGATAAAATTATGTTTCCAAGTGCAAGGACAACAGAGGATGCTTGGACTCTACAAGAAAATTACCAAGGTAGTGATCAAGTCAAAGTTGTCAAGCTACAGGCATTGAAAATAGAATTTGAGAATTTGAAGATGCAAGAAGTTGAAATGTAAGTGATTATTGTGTAAGAGTAAAAGATGTAATCAATAAGATGGCTACTCTTGGAGAAATTGTGGACAAAGAGGTTGTGATTAAAAATGTGTTGAGGTCTCTAACACCATGGTGAAACCATTTTTCCATAATCATTGAAGAAAGAAAGGATGTGTCTACCCTTCAGTTTGATCACCTAGTTGGATCTCTTATGTCTCATGACGAAAGTTTGACATATTCATTTGCAGAAAGTGGCGAGAAATATTTTTCCTCGAAATTGCAAATCACGAAGAATGAATATGCCGACACTAGTAGAAAAAGAAACCAAATCCAAGGTAGAGGTCAAAATCAAAATTATGCAAGAGGAAGAGGTGGTTCAAGAGGTACAGGCTTGATAAAACAAATATCGAGTGTTATTATTGTAAAAGGTATGGTCGCCTTGAAAGGGATTGTAGATTAAAAGAAGGTAATAGTAACAAAGGTGTTAATTATGCTCAAGAAGGTGATGATGCCTCTCCAAACAATTTTTTTTTATCTTCTAACAAAGTTGAAAATGGTACTAAAGATACTTGGTATTTAGATTCAGGGTGTTCTAACCACATGTGAGGAAATAAGGAGCTCTTTTCTACAATGGATGAGAGTTTCAAATCCAAGATCAATTTGGGTGATGAAAAAGCATTGGAGGTTGCTGAAAAAGGATCTATGGAAGTCCGTACTAAAGAAGGTATGAAAAGTTTTAAAGACATTTATTACACTCCATAGTTAAAGCATAATTTATTGAGTGTTGGTAAATTGTGTGAGAAAAATTATAAGGTGGTGTTTGAAAATCAACAATGTACAATTTATGATAAGAAGAGAGGAAATAGGGTGGTTACAATTTTTCCTATGTCAAAGAATAGGATGTTCCCATTGATGTTTGGAGAACATAACAACCATCTTGTCAATATGACATATGCGGAAAAAATTTGGTTGTGGCATCTCACGTATGGACATTTGAATTTTCATAGTGTGAAGTTTCTAACATCAAAAGAATTAGTTTATGATTTTCCTAAGGTTCAATAACATAAGGAGATTTTTGAAGGATGTGCTAAAGGAAAACATGAAAGAGATAAATTTTCAAAAGGAACTGCATGGAGAGCCCATTATCCACTTCAATTAGTTCACTCAGGCATTTATGGTCCTATGAAGACAAAGAGTTTGGGTAATTAATCATATTTTATTACTTTTATTGATGCTTACTCATGAAAGTGTTGGGTTTATTTTTTGAAGACTAAGGATGAAGCCTATGATACATTCTAGAGGTTTTAATCCCTTGTGGAAAATGAAAGGGGTTGCAAAATCAAGTTCTTAAGGAATAATGGTGGAGGATCATTTTGTTCAAAATATTTTCAGAATTATTTTGATATGAATGGCATCAAAAGAAAACTCACAACTTCTTACACACCTCAAAAAAATGGAGTAGCAGGGAGGAAAAATCCTATAGTGGTGGAAATGGCAAGAAGTATGTTACAAACCAAGGGATTAAGCAATTATTTTTGGGGTGATGCAGTTTCTATAACTATATATATTCTCAATCGATGTCCCACAAGTGCACTTGATATGATGACTCCATATGAATCCGTATGAAAAAAATCCTAATGTTAATCATTTCAGAGTCTTTGGTTGTGTATCTTATGCCCATGTAGTTGATCAAAAGAGACAAAAGTTAGATCCAAAAAATGAGTCATGCATTTTTGTTGGATAGAGTGAACAAACTAAGTCTTAGAGTTTGTATAATCCCCTCACTAATAGTATTGTTGTGTCAAGAGATGTGATTTTTGATGAATGGGGGAGTTTATGGTCATCAAAAAGGACATGATGATGTCTAAATTTGTTTTGGATAAGGATATTATTGATGATATTGATAATGAGAAACCACTAATATTTTAGTTCCAAGTGATATTAATCACCAAGTATCCCCTCATCTAATTCTTATAAAAGGAGTAAAAGTCCATCACATGAAGAAAATGCAATAGGTGAGATAATAATTTTTTCTTTACTTTCCAAGGCTGATTTTGAACCATCATGTTTTGAAGATGCGTGTACTAATGAGGTTTGGGTGCAAGCAATTCAAGAAGAGATATATTCTATTTATAGGAATGATACTCGGGAGCTTACAAAACTTCCACATGACAAGAAAAAGATTGGTACTAAGTGGGTCTACAATACTAAGTACAAGAGTGATAGGAATGTTGAAAGACACAAGGAAAGATTAGTTGCTAAAGGCTTCAAACAGAGATATGGAATTTATTATGAAGTGACATTTTCACCAGTAGCAAGACAAGAGACTGTTAGAATGATGATTTCATTAGCAGCTCAAAACAAATGGAGCATTCATCACATGGATGTGAAAAGTGTCTTTTTGAATGGATACTTAAAAGAAGAAGTGTTTGTTGAACAACCACAAGGTTTTGAAGTTCAAGGAAAAGAACATCAAGTCTACAAGTTGAAGAAGGCTTTGTATGGCCTCAAGCAATCACCAAGAACATGGTATGCTAGGTTGATGGATATTTTCAGGAGAGTGGCTTCAATAGAAGTAAAAGTGAACCTACAATTTACTAGAAACAAGAAGGTAATGATATTCTTATTGTAATTTTGTATGTTGATGACTTATTATATATGGGTAGTAGTTCTAAGATGAAGGATAAATTCAAAATTTCTATGATGAATGAATTTGAGATGAAATATTTGAGTCTTATGCAATATTTTCTAGGTATGGAGGTTTATCAAAATGAGGATGAAATTTTCATTTGTCAAACAAAGGGTGTGCAAAAGACATGTTGAAGAAATTTGATATGGTAGATTGTAAACCAGCCTCCACTCCAACTGTTCATGGAATTGTGTTGTGTAGAGATGATGATGCTGAAATAGTTGATGTGTACAGATGATGGTGCTGAAATAGTTGATGAGGAAACATATAGAATTATTCTTGGAAGTTTGATGTTTCTAACTCACACAAGACCTCTATATTGCGTATTCAGTTTTTCTTGTTTCAAGATACATGTCAGAGTCATATGAAATACATATGAAGGAATCCAAGAGGATTTTTAGGTATGTGAAAAGAACTCTAAATTTTGGTATTAATTACTACACTTCTAAAAGGCTTAATCTGGTTAGCTTTAGTGATTCTGATTGGGGAGGTAGTTTGGATGACCTAAATTCTACATGGTAATTGTTTCTCTTTTGGTTAGGGTTGATTACTTGCACTTTCATCCACAAAAGAAAAGTATGTTGCAGTCACCTCAGTAAGTACACAAGCATTATGGCTTAGAAAAGTTCTAGAAGAAATTGGAGAGACACAAATTCATCCTGCAATTATATTTTTTGATAACACTAGTGCCATCAAATTGACCAAGAATCTAGTCCATCATAGAAGGACAAAACATTTTGATTTAAAGTATCATTTCATTCAAGATTTGGTGCAAAATAAGGAAGTAGAACTAAGGTATATAAAGACTCCACAACAACTTGCAGACATTTTCACTAAGGCAGTTGCTAAAGTCCAGTTTTTGAAACTTCGAGATCAGATTGTGAGCCCTCTCAACGTCAAGGGGGGGTATGTTGGTAATTGATGCAGTCTTTTCAATCATGTGACATGATGCAATCTATTTGCAATTTTATTTTTTGTGGGTTAGTGTTTAGATATAGATTGATATAGATTGTCTGACTAAATAATGCATGCAAAATGAATGAGTTGTTTTCCAAAATAAATTGTTGTAAGTGTTCAATCAGGTGTTTGTTCTATGAGGCTATGTATTGTGATGAAGATCGAGATTGATCACTAGTGAATGTCACTTTTATGTGCAACTACCTCAATAATGATTTCTTCTTTCTTTGCGCATAGATTGTAAGCTTGATTCTATGATATTGTGATTTAATCATTGGCTATAGTGTTATGTTATTCTAATTGAATGATTATCTAGTCTAGAGATAGACCTCCATAGATCCTTCAATATATGTTTATTAGTATTATATTTCATTTTAAAAACATAGTAAAAGTATGGGTTCCAAACAACTTTAATAAATATGTTATATATATGCATTGGACATAAGCTTTAATAAATAGGTTATACATGCATTGGACAAAAGCTTTGAGATGATATTGTCAATCACTTGAAATGAGCTAGTGACAGGCAGCATTGAATATTTAAAAACATCAATCATTTTTACAAACTTTTCTACCAATAAATCTTACAAATGAGTTTATGAAATACATTTATAGATGTGGAATGGAGAGAAACATTTTGCGACACATAATAGCAAAGCCTCGAATCACCTTATAATCTTAAGCATATTGGCCAGAATAAGAACTTGTTATAAATAGACTGCATTGCGTGGTGAAATCCCTTGGGAAGTTGGCTTGATTAATGCAACAACCATGGTCAAGGTACAAATCTAGTTTGTATACAATCAAATGTTGAGCATAAGCATAGGCTACAATGGCATGTGGCAGCAAATATAACGGATGTTCGTGTCCAAATCAAATCACAAACTACTAAAACCTTGCTCTCATCCACATAAATCTGTGAAGAACACACAAATCAACATGGTAGTTGGCTGTATTCGAGATAGAGTTTATGAAACCTTCTTTAACGCAACTGGTCAGCTGACAACTGTTCGATTTTCAGAGTACCTTTTTACATACACYATTCACTGTTATTGTGACCTGATAAAGGTTGCAATGGAGGACAAGGCAAAGAGAATTGCAGACGCAGAAAAGGCTCTGCGATTTGAAGAGCTCTATCAAATMTCAAGAGYCGAAGCTGATCTTCAGGGAAATATCAAGCACGACCTGAAATAACTTCTGCACAAACTACGAAACTTCTGGAAATTTCGTAAACATCTCAAAATCCTCAAAATTTCTTGAAAACGAATGCGTTCAAAATTGCCACTAAGAGTCTTATTGGAAACGTTKATTTAGTCTGAAAACATTTAATTRTGTGCCGTTTGATCATTTGTATGATTTTAGGGCATTTATATTACAAAGGAAATTTATCATTTCGCTGGAAGAGCTGATTGTGGATTTCAACAAGTTACTATGGCCGCCTGATACTTTTGGATTCAAATTTAATTGTACGCCATTATCAACCAACCTTAACCATTCATAGGATTAAGCCATTATCAACAAATGAAACAAGCACTATAGGGTTTTATGTTTCACAAAAACAACCAATTTTTTCTTCTAAGAATACAATCATAATGCTCCTATCCGTAGAAGTAAAATGAGTTAATTTTTCATATTAATGAGAAAATGATGTCTAGCCCAGTCCTCTACCTTTATTGTATTTTGAAAATTAAAATTGATACAAAATTAAAATTACAAATTATTACATATAAAAGAATATATATTGATTGATCATTTGCTGCTAAGTTCATAAACTTCAGAGTATATATTGTTTGATCATTTTCTGCTGAGATCATACTTAAACTTCACCCTAAACGGTACATGAAGCACTAACCTTCATAAACTTCACCGTCTACATCTGCACTAATCATATGGATGGATTTTGTTGCTAGCTAAGTATAAATAGTTAAACCACTTGACTTAATACATATATTTTTTCCGGGCTTAACACATCATATATATTTTTTAATAGCCAAAATTTGGGTACAAGAGGTCTTCATTTCTATTCAAAGATGTGAAATGCCTAGAGGATGTTAAATAGCTCACTGTAAAGAGGAAAGGGGTAGTGGAGATGTAGCTCAAACGATAGAGCGATTATAATACAATTGGTGTATTTTTGTTCAAAGGGATTGAACAAAATCAAAATGCAATTGGGGGATGAAAATTGTAAAGTAAATTATCACTTCATAATGGAATATAGGTTTTTTTAATTATTAAGGATTGAATAAAAACTAAATGCATGTGAACAATAAAAAACAGAAACCAAATACATAATATCTCGGATCTACGAGCTTAAGGTAACTTGGGCAATGCAGTGACAAAATATTGTGTGCCACAAACTTCGTTGTTGAATATTCAAGACTTACCACCACAAACTTCATTGTTGAATACTCAGTACCGTGGGAAATCTACTCGATTTACTGTGGGTTGTGATAAAACATTTAATGCACTATTTATAGATGTAGAAATAAAACAATGGTATGCTTAGCACATAAACTCTTAAAAAGAGTAAAACTCATAAATACATGTGAGTATGACAACACTCAAAATAATTGACATATATTAAACTTTGCACTCTAATACAAAATACGATAATTGCGATTAGTTTCCGCTCCAACAACCTCTATTGACTTTATAAACACAGAGCTTGTGCTCTTAGACTTCTTCGACTCCTCAGATGTTGGTTTTTTCTTCTTCACAATTCTATTCTCTCTACCTTTCTGCATATGCTACTTGACTAACTAAAGACTCAGACTTATATAGACTATGACCGAGACTTCTTACAGAAGTAAAAAATGACTCATCAATTAATACAACATTAAATTTGACTAAATCTGAACTACTTAACTGGACTCCACAAAGACAAAGATCTAGTCCACTCCCCTTCTTTCTGGCTGAAACTAAGCTTGCATAAATGTGTGAATTTGTATTTGCAGACTCACTGACAAACTGACAAATAGGTAGAGACATCAAACTCACAAATCGGTAGAGACCTAAAGCTCATTGACTTGTAATTACTATTTCTAACACTTCCCCTTAATTATAAGTAGGTGGGATTACAAAAATTTACATTGAAATTTTGAATTGATATTTACTGTCACTCCTCTGTTACTATTGACGCAGGCACGCTCGCAAGCACGTCTGCTCACAGGATCTTCTCTTCTCTACTGGCCCAAAGAACACTAAGGCTCTCCACAGCAAACCCGTACCCACAATAAACTCTCCACGGGATCTCCTCTTTACAATCGGGAGATCGGACTAAATCTCGTGATCTCACAAGTTCGTGAGTCGAAGCTTCTGACTCTTCCTTTCCAATCTTGTGATACCCGAAACGGAGATACGGTTATGAATCATTTCCTTTTCTGCGCCCTCCCCACATGTAACCATAGGCTAGGGCTTAAATATCAGCGCCTCTTGCAACTCGCACCTTCGTGAGTTCGTGAGTTGAACTCTCGTGCCCTCCTGTTACGATCTCCTGAGACACGATAGGTCAACACCGGGTTGACTCCTCCCTTGACACTTTTCGCTTTTCGTAACCTCGCAGGTTGAAGCGTCAAGCCTTCACTCTCTTATCCTACGAATCCCCGAGATGCGAGAATTCAACGGAGTGTTGACTTCTTTCTCCAGGCAATGCATGTCCACCCGTCAACCACGCAGGTCTCACCTTATGGCTCTGCCACGTGTCCACACGAGCCTCAGCTCTCAGCACTTCGGTACTTCTGATGTCAAAAGTGACCCCTCTCAACCTCTGAACCCCCGAATGTGTTATAGGCGATGGGGTTTCCGATCCAACGATCCTCCTACGACCCAGATCCAATCCTACCCTTCTTCGTCGCTCCTCGCATCTTCACGACTTGGAGTACCCAATGCTTGGTCTCTCACCTTGCGAACTTCCGAGTCCGCGAGATCTCTTAATCTCTGCCACCTATCCTCCTCAGATGCCTGTGGCCCCACACTGTTCCTTTGGCCAGTCGGGATATCGTGTTTCACAATATCGCGATTCCCGTTGCAATATTTCGAAGTTTTGATCCGCGAAACCCCGATACACGATATTCATATAGATCCAATGGCCCATGTGGCTCGGATCAATGACCCTGCCTCTCCTGAGCTTTGTACCTCTCAGGAATACCTGTGATATCTTCCCTGCACCTCTGTGAGATCTGACAGCTCACAGGATGTCATGAATTCTCCTCAGAGAATACCGACCGTCCATTCCTCCTTTGAGAGAATCTGTGAAATGACTATATGTTCCTCCACGGAACTCGTCCACCTATATGCAAAACTGCGACGCCTCTTACACACTCCATGGCACAAACTCCATGTGTTTCTCTTTCAAGGTTTACGCAAAGATCCTATACCTCCTAAGCTTTGTCAATTTTGAATATTTCAGAAAATCCTCATGCTCGCACTCCTTGCGGCAACCTTTCAAACACTTCAAATGTTTGAACCCTTTTGACTCTGTGCACACCTGCAGCAGCATCAGTCCTTCAACTCTTACTCAGGTTCGCAACCCTAAACTTCCCTTGGCCTGTGCACTCCTTGCACGGCTCTTGTGCCCAAACGCACTTTGGGTGGATGAGAACAAAAGCTATCTCTATCTGAACCCTCTATCAACGCACTCCTTGCGGACACTTCGACTGCACTCCTTGCAATAATTCTTTGGTTCAAATAGAGAAACAATTGAAACTCATTCCCTCTCCCTTTCAGATTTCAAACTCAACCATGAAATCATATACACAGCATATAAAAGAAAATGTGTAGCAGGAAGAAAACATTCATGAGCATATTATTTAGCATCAATACACAGAGAATAGACACAAAAACCATGAATTTGAATCAATCTCTTCTATTAATCCAAATATCTGTACATGGGTGTTCTTACACAGTTCTCTGCATGCTCTTGTTCTTCTCCCTCTTCAGAATAATGTTACAATGCACAATGAGCGTGTCTATATCATGTTTCCCTCTTGCGTTCTAAAACTATCTAATCTAGAATTAAATTCTATCTACCTGCATTAACTACTTTAAATGCCTTCTATCTACTAAGGATGAGAGCGAGTTGCTCAAGGTCTCGTTACATTACACAAGTGTGCCTCGTCATAATGGCTTCATTTAAGATTGCACAACAACTTCAGGGAACTTTCAAAATTTGGGTTGGCGCTTTCCAGCTGTCCAATTGCTTCTGCGCTGGCTCGTTTGATGTGGGCGATGCTCCTGCATCATACTCTTTCACTTGAAAATTTTCATGGGCTCCTCTCCATGATCTCACGCACGGTCTGTCCACACTTCTGTATCTCTTCTTCGCTTTCCTAGCTGGCATCTTCAACTGGATGGTTCTTCCACTTGACCAGATACTCAAAGTATTCTTTTCTTCTGGTCTTTTTACTGACTCTCTTGTCCAGTATGCACTCCATTTGTGGCTTATCTGCAACTGACATTTGCTTCTTCCACTAGATCATTGGCTGCTCATTTCCAGTCTCTGTTTCTTTAGCCTTATATGGGTATAAATTAGAGATATTGAATATCGTAGAAATTCTGATCCCATCGGGTAATTCAATCTCATAAGTATTTGCCCCACATTTCTTCAAGACCCTACATAGCCCAATTTTCTTCATCTTTAGCTTATTATATGTTTCTCTCGGGAACCTTTCCTTTCTCAAGTGTGCCAGAACTAAGTCACCAGCCTCAAACTGAAGTTTTCTTCTATGTTTATCTACTCTACGCTTGTACTCCTGGCTTGAATTCTGCAGTTGCTCCTTCACCTGGCTGTGAAGTTCTTTCATCGCCTCTTCGAATTCTTCTGCACTAGCGCTCCTAGTTGCAGTCTATTCTAAATCCCTCAATACATAAATCCCCCTTGGTTGTGTACCATAAACAACATGGAATGGAATTTGTCCTATACTCCTATTCACTGAGTCGTTATACGCAAACTCTGCCTGCGGCAATACATTGTCCCAACTGTTGTGGTGCTCTTTCACCAAGCTTCTCAGCAAGTCTCCCAGACTTATGTTTACCACTTATGTCTGTCCATCCATCTGTGGATGATTCGCTGAACTGAACAACAAGTTAGTTCCCAGCTTCTTCCATAAGGTTCTCTATAAATTCCCTATGAACTTCGTATCTCAATCCGAAACAATACTCCTTGGTAAGTCGTGAAGTCGAATGACCTCTTTGAAAAACAAGTTCGTGATGTGAGTTGCATCGCTGGTATTTTGACATGGAATTAAGTGTGCCATTTTGGAAAATCTATCCACCACCACAAAGATTGAATCAACACCTCTTTGTGTTCTTGGTAACCCCAATACAAAATCCATGCTAATCGCATCCCACGGCCTTTCAGGTATGGGCAATGGTTGATAAAACCCTGCATTCTGCTTTCTTCCCTTCGAATGCTGGCAAATTCATCATCTGTCCATGAATCTCTTGAAATATGCTCACATCCCTGGCCAAAAGTATGATTCTCTCAGTTTTGCGAATGTCTTGTCATGACTGAAATGTCCAGCCAATCCTCCACTGTGTTTCTCTTTTAGCAAGTTCTCCCTCATGGAGCATTTCAGAATACATAGTTGATTGACCTTAAATAACAATCCTTCCTGGATCATGTATTTGGCCCATTTTTTGCTATCTCTGAGAAATGGATTCTCAGCTACTTCATACACCTCTCCAAAATCTTGATCATCTGCATACATGTCCCTGAGATCATCAAAACCCAATGTTTTGACTTGGAACTCCTGCAACAGCGAACACTTCCTGCTCAAAGCATCAACAACTTTGTTAGCAGTACCAGAAATATGTTTATCACAAATGTGAAATTCTGCATATACTCAACCCATTTGACATGTTTCTAATTCAACTTTTCCTGTTGAGTCACAAACTGCAATGCATGATTGTCACTGTACAAAAAAAACTCTTTCGGGATCAAGTAATGCCTCCATTTCTTCAATGCCTGTATGATAGCATAGAACTCCTTATCATATGTGGAGTACTTCAATTTCACCTCATTCAGCTTCTCGCTGAAGTATGCTATCGACCTGTCTTCCTGACTCAAGACTACCCCGATTGCAAATCCGCTTGCATCACATTTCACCTGAAATCTTTTCTGGAAATCCGACAACACCAAAACGGGTTGTTCCGTAATCTTCCTCTTCAACAAGTTGAAACTCTTTTTGGCCTCTTCAGTCCAGTGAAAAGACTTATGCCGCTTCTTCACTGTATCCATCATTGCTGCACTAATTCCATTGAAATTCCTAATGAACTTTTGGTAGAAACTAGCCAATCCATGAAAACTTCTCACCTCAAATATGTTCTTCGGTGCTGGCCAATTCTTGATTACCTCCACCTTATCTGGATCCATCCTCAACTCATTTGCCGAAATAACAAACCCCAAGTAAATGAGTTCTATCTTCATGAACGAGGATTTTTTCATATTTATCAACAACTTCTCTTGCTGCAATATCTGCATCACTGTAGCCAAATGCTTCAGATGCTTCGCTCTTATTTTACTGAAAACTAGTATGTCATCCAAATACACAATGACAAATTTCCCGATGAACTCCTTCAGGACTTCATTCATTAACCTCATGAAGGTACTCGGTGAATTTGTTAAGCCAAATGGCATAACAAGCCACTCATACAACCCCTCATTTGTTTTGAATGTTTTCTTCCATTCATCACCTTCTCTCATGTGGATTTGGTGATAACCACTCTTCAAGTCATTCTTTGAAAAGTACTTTTCTCCGCTCAAGAAATCCATCATATCATCCATCCTCAGTAATGGAAATATGTACCTGATGGTTATCTTGTTGATCGCCCTTGAGTCGGTACACATCCTCCAGCCTCCGTCTTTCTTCGGACTGAGTATTGTCGGACCAACACATGGACTCAAGCTTTTCCTGACCAAACCTTTGTCCAACAACTCTTGGACTTGTCTTTTGACCTCTTCATTTTCTTGCGGTGTCAATATGTACGCGTCTTTATTTGGCAAACTAGCTCCTGGTATGAGGTCAATATGACGACTCACACTCCTAATTGGTGGCAACGAATGAGGTAATTCGTCCACGACTATATCAGTGAACTCTCCCAGCAGTTCCTGAATCTCCTCTAGCAAATCATCCACTCTTGTACTGGTCAAAACAATCCTCGGCTTCCTAACCACAATGAACTATGGATCCTCCTTCTTCTTAACCTCTGTAAGAAGTTCCTTCCCACTCATGAGAAGTACTGTGTTGCTTACTTCTAGCTTCACCTCCTTATCCTTTATCGGAAGCAACATGTGTCTCCACCCATTCTCCTCCAGGGTGTATTTGTTCATTTGCCCATCATGAGTCACATTTATGTCATATTGCCATGGTCTACCCAGCAATAGATGACAAACATCCATAGAATTAACATCACACAAAATATTATCATTATATCCTCCTATTTTAAATTCAACTAAACACTGTTTGGTGACATTTACATGATGTCCTCTTTGTAGCCACGAAACTTTATATGGACTTGGATGATCAATCATTTCCAGCTCTAGCTTTTCTACCATCTCAGTTGAAATGAGATTGTCCATGATACCACTATCCACAATGACCTTGCATACCCTATCCTTGGTCTTGCAAGCAGTCCTAAAAAGTTTGGTCCTTTGGACTGAACTTTCCACCTCCTTCTCAGGTGTCAAAAGGACTTTTCGCATCATCAGCAATCTTTCGCCTTCAGCGTCTTCTGTCTCAACGTCTCGCCTCTGTGCCTCGGCGATGTGAGCTTCTTCGGTTTCTTTCTTTTTCTCTAGACACTCGTAAGACTTGTGCCCATTCTTTCCACATGTGAAGCATGTAATTACTCCACCTCTTCCCCGTCCTCTACCTCTAGTACGAGGAAAAGTGTTGTTGTCAGCAAAATCTCCTCTCTGCTCAGTATGATGTCCTCTCTGTTCAGCATATCACCCTTGCTGTGAGATTCCACCCCTCTCTGTCTGTGTCTGAGGTTTCTTCCAGTCATCCCTGGGCTTCTGGGTTCTTTCCTGGGCAACTGATTTGCCTCTGGGATGACTTTTGCCTCTACCCCTCTGAATCTGCTTTCGGCTCAGCTTCTCTTATGCTTTCAAAGCCATCTGATAAGAATATTCCACCGTTCATATGGTTACCATGCTCATCTCATCCTGGATGTCATATATTAGACCATTCATATATCTGGAAACTTTTTCATCATCACTCTCCCGATAACCTACTCTGATGTTCAGTTTGTAGAATTCCTCAATGTATTCCTTCACTGTCATCAGCTTCTATCTCATGTTCTGCATTCTCCTGAACAGAGAAATTTGATAGTCCCTGGGGATGAATTTTTCCTTCATCTTTGCAATCATCCTGTCCCAACTCTTAATTTTCTGCTTGCCTTGGCAATGCCTATCAGTTTGTAGTTCATCCCACCACAATGTTGCATGTCCTTTTAATCTTGTTACAGCATGTTTGACCTTCTTGTCTTCTTCGACATCTTCATAGTCAAAATATGTGTCTAGACCTCTAATCCAGTCTAGAAGCTCCTCTGCATCCAAGTTTCCCTCGTAAACTGGAATGTCCATCTTTGCTCTTGCACCCATCCTTGCAATATCTCTAATCAAATGCTCGTTTGATGCATCTTCGGTTGCAACTTCTTCGTGTTCAGACTCAATTTCGCTCTCGGAATCACTGAGATCCCCTACACTGGTTGTGCATATTTGCACTCTCTCCATGTATTTGAGTCTATCTCGGAGATCACGCATCTCTCTTTCCATGGTTGTATCTGTCATCTGCAGACCTCTTCTTCTCGGCATTTCCCTATCCTCTGGATTGGGTGTCTGCGCATCCCTTCTCCTGGGCGGCACGATGAATTCTCTTCTCTACTATAGAAAGCAAAGAATCTTTCTGAGCTATGATACCACTTTGACGTGTATCAGAGTTCTCTTTACCTCTTATACCTCCCTTGTCCGAAATATAGAGACAAGAATCAAGCTCTGATACCACTTTGAGGCAGGCACGCTCGCAAGCACATCCACTCATAGGATCTTCTCTTCTCTACTGGCCTGAAGAACACTAAGGCTCTTCTATTTCCCTATTAGGAAACCCGTACCCACAACAAACTCTCCACGGGATCTCCTCTTTACAATCAGGAGATCAAACTAAATCTCACGATCTCGCAAGTTCGTGAGTCAAATATTTCGACTCTTCCTTTCCAATATTGCGATACCCAAATCGGCGATATGGTTATTACTCCTTTCCTTGTCAGCACCCTCCCCACATGTAACCATAGGCTAGGGCTTAAATATCAACGCCTCTCGCAACTCACACCTTCATGAGTTCGTGAGTTGAACTCTCGTGCCCTCCTATTACCATCTCCCAAGACATGATAGGTCAATGCTGGGTTGACTCCTCCCTTGACACTTTTCTCTTTTCACAACCTTGTAGGTTGAAGCATCAATCCTTCAGACTCTTATCCCATGAATCCCTGAGATGCGAGAATTCAATGGAGTGTTGAATTCTTTCTCCAGGCAATGCGTGTCCACCCATCAACCACGCGGGTCTCACATTATGGCTCTGCCACATGTCCACATGAGCCTCAGCTCTCGGCACTTCGTGAATTTTGATGTCGAAAATGACCCCTCTCAACCTTCGAACCCCCGAATGCACGATAGGCGATGGGGTTTCCGATCCAACGGTCCTCCTACGACCCAGATCCAATGCTATCCTTCTTCCTCACTCCTCGCGTCTTCGCAACTTGGAGTACCCAATTATCGATCTCTCACCTTGCGAACTTTCGAGTCCGTGAGATCTCTCGATCTCTGCCATCGGTCCTCCTCAGATGCATGTGGCCCCACACTATTCCTTTGGCCTGTCAGGATATCGTGTTTTGCAATATCATGATTCCTGTTGCAATATTTCAAAGTTTTGATCTGTGAAACCCTGATACACGATATTCATATAGATCCAATAGCCCTTGAGGATCAGATCAACGGCTCTGCCCCTCCTGAGCTTTGTACCTCTCACGAATACTTGTGATATTTTCCCTACACCTCTGTCAGATCTGACGGCTCACGGGATGTCGTGAATTCTCCTTGGAGAATACTGACCATTCGTTCCTCGTTTGAGAAAATCTGCGAAATGACTATATGTTCCTCCACGGAACTCGTCCACCTGTACGCAAAACTACGATGCCTCTTACACACTCCATGGCATAAAATCCATGTTTTTATCTTTCAAGGTTTATGCAAAAATCCTATACCTCCTGAGCTTTGTCAATTTTGAATATTTCAGAAAATCCTCCTGCTCGCACTCCTTGTGGCAATCTTTCAAACACTTCAAATGTTTGAACCCTTTTGACTCTGCGCACACCTGCAGCAGCAGTCTTTCAACTCTTACTCAGGTTCACAACCCTGAACTTCCCTTGGCCTGCGCACTCCTTGCACGGCTCCTGTTCCCAACTGCACTTTGGGTGGATGAGAACAAAAGCTATCTCTATCTGAACCCTCTGTTAAAGCACTCCTTGCGGACACTTTGACTGCACTCCTTGCAGGAATTCTCTGGTTCAAATAGAGAAACAATTGAAACTCATTCCCTCTCCCTTTCAGATTTCAAACTCAACCATGAAATCATATACATAGCATATAAAAGCAAATGTGTAGCAGGAAGCAAACACTAATGAGCATATCATTCAGCATCAATACACAGAGAATAGACACAAAAACCATGAATTTGAATCAATCTCTTCTATTAATCCAAATATCTATACATGGGTGTTCTTACACAATTCTCTGCATGCTCTTGTTCTTCT
>JZKD02S2278397.1:12232-22679 GCA_000966675.3 Picea glauca | reverse complement strand
AATATTTTAATCCTCTTTGTGGGTGTGAAACCCCAACACAAAACCCACAAATCCCATGAACTTTCCCATGAGGCCCTAACCTCATTTCAAGGAGAATTTCACTTAAATGAAAGGTTGATATGGTGCCAACAAATATTCCCACATTCCTAAGACCTTAGTCTCTTTTCGGACTACCTCCTCGAGATACAAAAATCAACACCTAGGTCATGCAGTCTAATATCGACAATTTGTAGAAAAATTTACAAGGATAGCCCTACCCCTATTCAAATTTCTTACAAAATATGTTGACTTCTATTGGGACAATGAATTTCAATGTGCCTTTAATATACTTAAGGAAAAAATATCCTCGACGCTAGTGTTGAGAGGACCAAATTGGAGCCTTCCATTCCATATATCGACCAATGCATCAAATTCAACCATAGGAATTGTACCGAGTCAAAAGGAAAATATATTAACTTATGATATTTATTTTATAAGCAGGAATTTGTCTCTAGATGAATTAAATTACAACATGACTGAAAAAGAGTTCCTTGGAGTGGTCTATGCAGTTAATAAATTTAGGCACTACATCAGAGGGTATGAAGTATTTATTAATACTGGCCACTATGCCATTAAGTACTTAATGAACAAACCTATTATGAATGGTAGAATCACAATATGACTACTTCTTCTATAGGAATTCAACATCATCATTGTGTATCGAACAGGTAAGGAAAATGAGGTAGAATACTTCCTCTCTAGACTTTATAATAAAGGTGAGAATATTCCCATTGATGAAAATTTTCCAGATGAAAATCCATTTGATATATCTACTAATTTACCATGGTTCCTAGACATATCCAATTGATACAAGAAAGTTTCCACATTACTTCTCACCCAAGGAAAGGAGAAGGATTGTTAAAATGAGTGCTCCATACTCCTAGATTAAAGGGGATCTATTATACACTAGTCCAGACATTATCATTCGTAGATGTGTGAGAGAGGAGAATATGTTATACATATTCAAATCATACCATGATGAACCTTATGAGGGGAACTTTGCATATAGAAGGACAAGTTACAATATCCTCCATTAATGATACTTTTGTCCTAGTCTCTTTCAATATGTCAAGAAGTATGTATATTGATGTGACAATTTCCAAAGGTTGGGTCGTTCAACTCAAGTAGATGAGATGTTTCTTTAGCCACAGTCCTTATAGGACCCTTTGAAAAATGGGCCTTAGACTTCATAGGGTTCATCCAAACCAATATGTCATCCAAATACACTATTAGAAATGAATCTAAATAGGGTTGTAGTATATCATTCATCAATTGCATAAATGTAGCTAGTGCATTGCATAAACCAAAAGGCATGATCAACCATTCATACATATATTTCCTTATATTGAAGGTGGATTTTTAGGTGTCTTATTCTTTAACACACACCTGATGGTATCATGATTTGAGATATAACTTGGTGAGGTACTCGAAATGTTGCAATTGATCCAACAAATCATCAATCATGGGTAGAGGATATTGATTCTTTAGTGTGATATTGTTCAAAGCTCCATAGTCAATACACATTCACCAAGTCTCATCCTTCTTGGGTACTATGATTATAGGTGACCCATAAGGTGAAGTTATTGGTTTAATTACTCCCTACTATAGTAGCTCCTGCAATTGTTTCTTCACTTCATCTACTTCCAGAAAGTACTATCTATACAACCCAATATTTTGTAATGGGGAGTCAGGAAACAAGTGTATCTCATGCTCTAGTTCCCTCCTAGGAGGTAACCCTTTAGGATCATAGAACACTCCTTTGTACACCTGTAACAATTCCTCCAACTATTGTTTCTTATAGTTGGTAGATCCTTCTAAGGATTTCTTTACTCATACCGATTCCTCCCTTGGTTGAAGCTCCCTTAAGAAAAGAACTACATACTTCTTACTATAAATGATCAACTTTTTAGCTTGGTTAGAACTCCTATTTTAGTTCCTTGTATAGATCCTCCCCTTTTCTAACTTCCTTGATTAGATTGTCTTCTACCAAAAGGAAAAGAAAGGGAGACATATTATAGTATTGTCTTAAGCCCCTTATTGGAGTAAAGAATCTATAATCTGACCCATTTATGAGAAGAGAAAATTAAATTGAATACATGGAACCCATTATCCAATTAACCATCTAAAATTCATTCCAATATGAATTAACATTAATCTTAGATAAATTCAACTTAATTTGTCATGCACCTTAGAAAAGTCTAATTTGACAACCAATGGTGGAAATATTTTTTGTTTTATAGAATGAAATCCTTCTTAAGCCACTCCCACCACATTATGGATCTACATAATATGTAGAAAACTAAATCTCCCTTGAGAAGTTAATTCTTAAAACACCTTCTTTAATATTTTTGTTATCATTTTTGTAATTAATGTGTACATTGCATTACATAAAGATATTGAAATGTAGTCCTCAAATACCTTTGTATTATTGTTCTTTGGGATAACAACTATACAAGTAGAGTTAATGGATCCAATGACTCTCTCAAAATTCTATTATACTTCTATTACCCTTATTAATTCTTTTTTAAACATTTCATAGAAAACCAAGTAAAATTCCATTATACATCCATATGGCCCTAGATATGTTGACCTTTGAAAATATTCCAACATTGATTTTAGTTCCTCTTTGGATACTTTTGTAATCATGTCTTAATTGTGATCCTGATCAATGAATCTATGAAATTATGGTGTCATTTTAATTTACTTTGTTATGTTTGTTCAGATCTTAGTAAATCTTTTGAAAATGTTTTATTCCAAGTTGAAAAACCTCTTATAACCTTCTGAAATTTGTTTCATCTTCTTTTCTCATCTATGATATGGTATGATATTTTTCTTTTTTTTTACATAGTTATAAAATAGCATAGTGTTATCATCCCCTTTTCCTAACCAAATTGTCTTACTTTTCATTCTCCAATTTACTTCTTCCCACTCCAACAACTTCCTATTTTATCCTTTGGAAATTGTAGCTACCCATTTTATTCCTCTAAAAGAATGACTCCTACATTTAATTAAATAAATTATTTAACTAGGCCTTGACTTCATTATCCCTTCTTGGAAATTTTGTTTTGATGAGTTTACTATTAGCACTTGAACTGAATTTATACTACTCTCTAGAAATTAGTAAATCTATGAATTTCCGTTTGAAGAGTCATAACTTCTCCACTTTTTTCTATCCATACTCTTAAAATCTCCAATCTTAATCCGTTTAGGGTTAAACATTAAAGACCTTAGAGGTCTAATTCTCATATATCATAATTTGAAATAGAATAGATGCACCCCCTTCCCCATCCAAGATTTGATTCTACCCACTTCCCCTTTAGCATTTTTACCACTAAGAAATTATACCATTGTTTAGATTCCCCTTCTTCTCGAATCCTTAAGTTCCTCCAAGTTGGAACCATTTTTAAGGGGAAAACATAAGAAAGGCCCATTTCTTCAAAAGTATATTATAGACAAAAATATGTTTACAATGGACCTTTTATGTCATTATAACCTTACACCTCTCATTTTTTTTGGTAATATTAAATTTTATCCCCACTAAGAATTATATTACATTTTTGTAAGTATATCCTAAGAGAAAATACTATCTAAGAAGGGAAGTTTTATATGATCATAAAGACACTACAAATGGACGATTGAAAAGATTTTCCGTAATTCCATTGATCATATCCCTATAAGCAACCCTACATTGAAAACAAATGAACTTGTCATGGATAGAGAGTTATCCCACCCTATTAAATGAGCCCCTCAAACTTTCCATTTCAATCTAAATATATCAAATTTAGAATCATTTTATAGTTTACTCTTCATACATAGTTTTTCAAATCGATATTATCTTTGACTTACATTAAGTTATCTATTTTATTTTTTAGGGATACAATTTTATGGGAGCCCCTATACCCTTGTGTAAGTTATCTTCTTTTAGGGATACAATTTTATGGGAGCCCCTATACCCTTGTGCTCAAGGAAAGGACAATAACATGCTCTTCTGTGAGTTCCCTTTTAAATGGTTTGTTTTTTCCCTTTTAGTACTTCCCTTCATGCTCTTTTCTAGATAGAAATAAAAGATTTCCATTTTTTAGATAGAAATAAAATATTTCCGAGAACCAAATTGAATCAAGTGCTTCTTGAATCTTCTTATATTTCAAATGTCACACTATATTTTAAGGTATTAGATGGTATTTGATAGGCTTTCTTTATTTTTCTTCTTTATTAGATTAACAAGACAGGTTGCATAGCAACAAGTCCCTGCCGAGAAGGTAGAGGAGATTAGTCTTGTTACCGCAACCAAAAGAATGCACATTCAAGCTTAATCTTGTTACTGCAACCAAAAGAAGGAACATTGTTACTACTTCTCTTGATCTAGAAACGCCAAAACACGATAGTAAGAAACAACAAAGTAATCCATGCGAGATCCTACATTCTTTTAATGCATAATAGAATCAAACAAATGAAATATATAAGTGTTAAGTAATGTAAGCAGCACCAAAAGAACCACTAGTTTAAGCACTTGAAGAACTAGTCTCTCCACTAATGATGTTGTTGTTTAAGCCTTTGATCCAGTAGATTATGCAAGTGATCCAATGAATTGTGTAGTTGTTTAAGTAAGTGACTAAGCCATTGATTAAGTAGTTTACTAAGAATCATATCCAGCAACAAAGTTAGTTGTTGTTCCATCACCAGTACCAGAATTCATCCCATAGCACCTCCCCAGTGAGCATAGTCACTGCCCACCATACAATTCATAGACGAATTAGTAGAGCCACAGCACATAGCATTGCATAGCTTAGCATAGGACTGGTAACAATAGTGTTTATTTATTTTATCATCTTGTCCATTGTAGCTTACATATTTCTTATCAAACCGGAGATTGAGCTACTGCCAAAACTATCTACAGATCTAAACCATTGTAGATTCAACGAGGTCGGGAATAATATTTTTCCATAGGTAAGTAAAAACCACAGAAGGAAAACAAGCAACTCAGAAAAGCTATATTTACCTCTGAACCGTTGTAAAATCGAGGAGGAGTGAAAATTCTATTTTTCCACAAGAAAGGAAAAACCACATAGGGAGAACAAACAACCCACAAAAGCTATCTGCCAATCTGAATTGTTGTAGATTAGATGAGGATTCCAAAATATAATTGTATACAAACAAGAAAATAGCAGAGGCAGAACATGGCACCCAGGGACCAAGAAATAACATGCCAAATCTAACAGAATGGCGATTATATCTCAAATCAAATCTAAATTTAAAAACTGAAAGCTCAATTTTCTGTAATATACATTATCATTAGGTTTTTTCCTCCATATAAAATGCTTTGGTTCTCAGTGTTGAGATAGTCTCTCCTAGATGATACATACGAGTCATTAATGGAATGATCTACAAGATGCAACAAAAATTGTTGTGCCTAATCTGCATGAATAACCCTAAACCTAATCAATACTCGGTGCCACCATAAAATCCCTTTGACATATCTAGGTTCACCACTATAACTACACAGGATGCATGCTTACAACAATATTCCATCATGTTGCCCTTGATTGCTCTACATATGATCATCAATTTAAACTTTTTAAGCATAGATACAAAAAACAATTTCATCCCTTTTCATGAAATTAAATTGAATCTAGCCTAATATTAAACACAATGGGTTGATTTTTAACCTAATAAAAGCATAATATCCACTACTTACCATAACAAGAACAGTTGATTTTAACTCCTCCACAGCTTTGCATATCATGTACAAAATGCTAACCTTTGTCTCACTTCTCTACACATAGGTGGTTGACTTGACATGGTAGTGGTTGCAGAGATCCAAAGTTCACTTAAATACCCTTTGAGTGGCCATTAATGCTTCACATTCTAGGTATGGGAGGGTCTCATTGAGCGTTGAACAAAAGTCTGTAGTATTACATACACATTTTTTTTTAAATTACATCAGAAATCCAAACCAGAAGAAGTATAATAACAACCATTCTCATGGATTGAAAACATGCACAGAGAGATCAATTGCAATTTGACTGAGGCACCCGGGAACGTAGATTTGAGGACTGAAAAAATCAATTTTTCCACGAGCAAGAAAAAACCACAGAAGGAGAAGCAGCGACCCCAAAATCTTGTGAAACAGTGCTAATGAAAGTTCAGAAAAGATGAGTTTATTCAATTTAATGATGGTATTTTTAATATCCGTTTTTTTTAATAATTGTTAATTATTCAATTTAATTGTGTGTTAAACACATTGACTGCTTGCATATGTTATAAAGAATATTGAAGAGCCAGCTACATTAAATAAAAAATATTGAACAATGAGATTTTAAATAACAAATATTGAACAATGAGCTTGCAGATTTTTTAAACTCTTGCTACGTGCATTGCATGGCATGTAGTGGTCTCCACCTAGTACACATGCAGTTTGCATGTATCCTATCCATGCATCGCTCTACACTTGGTTTGGCTTGTGGCTCATGGCCTACGTTCAATCCCAGGTGATGTTTAATGCAACAACGGATCTGTGCAAAGCAATCCAGGAGTGTTCTTTCTCCTGTAAATAGGCCTTTGAGTGAGAAGGTGTATAGTCTGGAGAAATCCCTTGCAATGTCTTGAACCTGATGATGCTAGAGAAGCTGGATTGGGACACTCTTGAATAAGCAAGTTTTTTATTTGGTAGGTTCTCTATTTCTGGAGGATGTTTGTTGTAATGATTTTAGCTTATGTTTGGTTTTTCAGGCACATATGGTCCTGAATGATGTGGAGGTTGTTGTTTCAAGCTTTACAAGAGATTTTCAATTTGCACCCAATGATGATAATTTCATTTGTCCTTTTTTTCCACTAAAATGCATCATTTATGGTAGGTTATATCCATTGTATAACATTTGCATGTTTTTACCTATTGTTGAATTGAAACTTTTATGAGCATAGCATAAATAGTGTAGCAGTTATTACATTGTCTCACCAATTTGTATTTCCTTTGCAGTGGGCATTAATAAGGAGATGGCAACTGCAAAGAAGAAAGTATGATTTTATATGTACCTTGTTAATGAAATTGAAGGAAATATGCACAAGTACAACTATGGATTAATAATCTGAAATTTTATGTTCAGTTGATGGAAAAATCATCTCACAACTGCATTCCTTAGACAAGATTCATGTTACTTATTGATCTTATTAAAAGGGTAATTTGATTTTCAGATTGCTGACAAGAGCGAACAGGAATGCAAAGCTTTTTCTAGGTTCTCCAAGTAATTGATTTTCAATTATGTTTTTAGGATAACAGAGGTAAGTCAACAAGAGTTGATTTGTAATTCTTTTTTACTGGATTAATAACTATGCATGTTCTTTAGGAAGTCTTTTTGTAATGGATAAGATGATTCTTGTAAGAAGTAGTAATATCCTAAACTTGAAACTAGTTCCAGTCATAAAAAAAAGGACACATTATAATTTTGTTGATGAGTTGATCAAACCTAATGCAATCATAAAAACTAAGAGTTCTGAGCAAGAATGCATGGTCATATATTAGAAGGGTAAACTTAAAAGTATTTTTCATTCTATATGAGTTTGGATTAACAAATCCGATTCAACCAAAATTACCAATTAGCTTGATGCTTTTATCAATATAGATATTTTACGAGCAAATCTATGTTAATGCAAATAAGAAGTCCAGGCAAGTTCTAGTTGAGGAATAATAATTATTGGTGGAGATTCCAATCAAACGGATTCAAATATGTAAATAGCGTACAAACAATAGCACATGCTTTGGATTTCACAGTCGGAGTACAACGTCTATTCCTCCAAATTTAATTGGTTTGTCTTTTAACATTCGTCCAACCAATATGTAAAGCTAAAAAATTAAACGCAAATTAGAAGAAAGAGATTAGTCAAAACATAAATAACTATAATATGCTAAAATGTAAAATATAATGTTTAAACAAATACAGTTTGTTTTCATCGAATCACTAGAGCCTTACACGTCAATTGCCTCACTCAAATTTGAGTACATTGATTTAATCAGCACAACTTCAGTAAGCATGGTTTATTGATTATGTGGAAGATTGGAATATTTAATTTGAACCTGAATGTAAAAAGTAAACCTTTGGAATTGTTGCATGTATGCATTCTTTCAGTTATTGATTCATCTCACATGCTTGCACCCTTGTGAATGGTTGGTTCTACATTAATAAATGGATGGGCTCGATGCCATCAGGTATTATCACCCCCAAAAACCTCTTCTACATCTTGTTGCACACATCCGTCACTAGGACGCTTCCTCTGGATCTCGGTCTAAACGCCAACTTCACTTCCTTTGAAATCTCTCTTAGTGAGATCCGCAGTTTGAATCTTGTTAATCTCTACAAGGGAGGCAAGCTTCATAAACATCAAACTGCTAAATTGCTCAGGTAGGAAGCTTGGGGATTTAGCTATAGCACAAGAACAAGTGAAAGGAAACATCTAGACTGAGAATGAGAATGTGAAAGGAAACTTCAAGGTTGACAGTGCAGCTGAGGGAAGTAGTTATAGCACAAGAACAAGTGAAAGGCAACATCTATACTGAGAATGAGAACGTGAAAGGGAACTTAAAGGCTGACAGTGCAGCAGAGGGAAGGCCAATATAGTAGAGGGAAGCCCAGACTGAGAGTGGCCCTGGTGATATGATTCGTTCCATGGTAAGGGGCCTGACCAGAATATGGCTTATCAGGTAAAAAGAATAAGTATGAAGGTTCTGCATGGCACTCAACCTTGTCTAGTAGACATGAATTCTGCATGGAATCCAGTGTGCACGGTACGGTTGGACACCTAACAAAGGGCAGGAAAAATGTCTATGTTATAAATATGGGTTAAGCACATAAAAATTTAATGTTAATGAACTAATGCTATCTCCATAGATAGCATTAGTTCACCTCAAAGCATGCATGCTTTAACCTAATCATCATTTACCGAGTTTCAAACCAAATACTTTGCATATCTTCTCCTTTGGCCTCGGGAAGAGGCCAAATAAGAAGTCAAAGTGGAAAGTTTGGATAAAAATTCAAATATGATATGGGAAATTGTATAAAGCACTCAAAACTTTGGTTAAAATGCATTGGTTTTTGTGTAGAACTAATAGAAGAAGACCAAACCATTTACTATAGTCCCTCTAACCCGAAGAGTAGGAACTAAAAATGGCAACTAGTAGAATAGAAAAACTCTTTATTTCGTTGTTTCAATAACCTTAGAAGAAATTAATTTCCAACCACATTTCTAAGCATTATATTCACCTCAGCTCCTTCCTCATATGGAAAATTACTTCCACTATCACAAATTTCATAGGGTGATTTTTCGATACACTCCTTCTTAGTCTTAGGAATGAAGGCCTCACTAAGCTCCTTCTTCATATAGAAAATTACTTCCACTATCACAAATTTCATAGGGTGAGTTTCCGATAGCCTCCTTCTTAGTATTAGGAATGAAGGCCTCACTAAGGTTCTTTTTGGAATATTCTTATAATAAAAAATATAATTAGAGTGAGAGAATATTTTTATATTGAAATCCTACCTTAGACATGCAATTCCAAGAATTTTTTTAATTCTACTCAATGTTAAGTGAATCTATGAAGATGTGTTTCACCTTCTAGTGAAGATAGTAATGAAAATTGGAAAACCAAATATCTTGAAACACATATATGCATTTTGAATTTTGATGTGTAGTAAAAAAACAATTACTTGTAGAGAATAGTGTTATCTTTGTAATAATATTTTGTTTAAAAAATATTAATTTCATTTAATGTATCATATTTTTATGTAATTATATGTTTTCCCTCATAATTTTTCATAAACATTAACACTTAATTTGTGTTCATGACAACTAATTCAGTGTTCAATATATAATTTTCAAAAAACAATTATATGTGCATGTAGTGTATCTCACTTTAAAAATAAATTGGAAAATTAATTTTTATTTTTTATTTTTCTATGGAGACTAATTAATATTTTAATCTAATTTTATACACATTTTTTCCCAATATGTTATTTTCTCCTATTTATGTAAAACAAAAAACTCAAAATACCCTTTTGAAGAGTAAATATTCACATGGAACCAAAATATATTATTTTTCTCTAGGGAGCATCAGGGAGAAAAAAAAAATTAAAACATATTCTATAAAAATGAAAGTGAGAAATTATATTCCATTGGATAAAAGATTAATGATGAATCTCTATAAATTAATTCCACCACATTCCACATAAGATATGAAGGGATTTCATCTCTATGAAGTTGTAGTTCCATGAAAGCTTCCAAAAATAGGCAAGGATTCTATACTTTGTTAGGATATTTAGACATTTAGGAGTTAGTTAAGATCTACTTGGTCTAATATGTCGTTAGGTAAAAGTGTGTTTCTTTAGTATGCATTAGTATGCATTTGTAGTTAGGAAAT
>JZKD02S2278364.1:0-15967 GCA_000966675.3 Picea glauca | reverse complement strand
TGTAGAAGGCGAGTTGTACCTATCATGGATGCATTTTTTCCAAGCCCGTTCTTGCCTTTATTCTTTTATTTGCTTTTTCTTCTTCTTTTTCTTTCTATTCAAGGGATAACCAGAGGAAAATACCTTGGCATGGTGACCAGAGCTGACAGCGTTACCCACAAGTATTTTTACAGAGATGAGAAGGTTGGCTCGTGATGAGACCCCCTTTCCCTTGGCCATGAAACCAAAGTTCATTTCCCTGGCATGGTAACCAAATGGTGGCAATTTCATGCTGTTAGGTACCCATGAACCTAATAGGTTGGCTCATGATGAGACCCCCTATCCTTTGACTAGGTCTTGCTTGTTATTTTCTTAGTCCCTCTTGTTTCTTGTTGAGAGGCCTTTTATTGCCTTCTCAGGGATCCCTGGGCGAAGCATCTCGAGGTTTTATTTCTCTGTTTTTTTCTTTTACCAACTACTTTTACCTTTTGGGCCTTTATCCCCTTCTTCCCACGAGATAAGGTGCAATCCTACAAATAGGTCAACCCAATGCCTGAACAAGGGTAATGGGATAGATGAGCGAGTGATAATATGAAACAGTGGTGCTATGATGGGAGCAGATGATGGCTTTTCAAAAATCCCCCCAGTGGAAAAGAAAGACCTATGGGCACAGGCTTGCTAGGGAACCCAATGAATTTCCCCAAGCATGGTCATGTAGGATAATGTAAGATTTAAGTAGTTTTTAGAGATAAAAGGAATCAGATGCATATATTTAATGGTTTCAATGATCAAAAGTGACACATACCATGATAATTGGACCAATTGTCTCATGGAGTAAGAACCTCTTCTTATACAAGACCAAGCCGATGGTGATGGATGTTGCTGCTACTGACAAGACAAAGCTGATGGAAGAAGAAAAGGATGGGCCCTCCAGGGCCATGCTCAAGTTAATCCTGCTCTTGGAACTCCATGTCTAGGACTTGTGGGCCTCGAGACATGATCTCCTAGTTATCCCTAAAAAGCGGGGATAACAAACACAAACTATCCCTAAGTGTTGTCTCAGAAATTCAAAAGTATTTCTTCCCAATGGCTTGGTGAAAATATATGTTAGTTGTTCTTTCGAACCACAAATTTGTAGCATAATGCTACCATCATTGACAAGATCATGGATAAAATGATAGCTAGTGTCTATGTGTTTACTCTTGTGGTGAAACACATGATTCTTAAATAATGCAATTGTTGAATTGTTGTCACAAAATATAGGAGTTGGATCCTTTTCTTTATGTGCAATATCACCAAGGATCCTTCTCAACCAAACTGCATGACATGTTGCTGAAGTTCCTGCGACATACACTTCTTTTTCTGAAGAAATTCTGACAATGGGATGTTTCTTAGAATCCCGTGAAATTAATCATGTATCAAACATAAATGCATACCCATAAGTATTTTCCCTATCATCAAAACTACCTGCAAAATCACTATTTGTATATCCAACAAGTGAGTGATCTTCTGAAGTAGAATACCAAATTCCATAATATGTTGTACCTGCAATATACCTCAAAATTATGTTTCAAACTTTCTAATGAGATATTTTGGGATTCTCCATAAATCTGGAAATTAAGTTTATTGCATACATAATATATGATTGGGTGGTGTTAGCGTCAGAAGTCACTCCTGGATTGCTTGCAGGTGCAGAGCCCAACACCCATCAATTTAATGTCACGATTTGATTATAAAGGGATGATCAAATGGAGATAACAGCTCGAGGAGATATCACTCTAACTCAGGGACTAAGCCTAGTACGTAAAGAACAAAGGAGGTCTGGAATCCTAACTTCAACCAGTGGGTTGATTAAAAGATGAGCAGGTGGAGGACGTAGTAAGAAAAGTGAACAAACAACTTTGAGCAACAGGCTTTCGGCAGTTTGTAGAAGAAAGAATCTGAATGTAAGATCCGCTTGGTTCAGGGTCTCAAGAAACTGAAAGAAGACTTGACTGGATCCTCCAATTCCAAGTCACTTAGTGCTGGGAAAATCACAAGAACTGATTAGAGGCGGTGCAACTATTATAGTGATCCATTACAACATCATCCTACAATAGCTACAGTTTGATTGGATCCTCTAATAGTGGGATTCTCTAACACAGTGTAAACTAAGATATGAAAGAAACTGGCATTCATAAGGCAAGAAGTCTCAAAAGTTCATACATAATCAAAGTATCAGTGCTTCATTAAAAATTTACATCCAGGAGCTCTTCTCAACCATCGATACCCACAAAAATGGCAGAAATGCCTACATATACTTGGAACTGACTCAGTCGCTGAAGGCATGATCATATCATGAATTCAATGCTTGACATTAAGGAGCTTCTCTGTTAGGCTACGCATGCAGACGTTGGGCAGAATGCCCATGCAGTCGTCTGTCAGACGTGATTTCGATCAGGAGGAACTGACAGCCTGTCTCTGTACACGCTCCTTTCTAACCTTCTATTTAAGGAAGGAGACGATGTATCACCTACCTTCTTCATTTGCATTAACTGATTCATCGGGACTTGAGAGGCTCTGGTCAAATATTCATTTGAGAGATGTGGTAGCCTACCTTTGGTTGTCTGCTGCTTTGTTGGATTTCTGCAGGGGGACTTGGCTGGCCAATGTGGAAAACGCCCCTCCCCCAGGCCTCCTTCTCGATGACCAGGCGCCAAATCCATGGCTTTTTCTCGACTCTGTATCGGGTTGAAGGGTTTCACGTTCCCCGTTGTCAAGAGTTCTTGACCCTTTGAACTCCCGATCACCGATTCTCCGATGAGCGCATGTATAGGTTAGCCCTCCTAGCTATACTATGGTCCATACGACCACCTCTTATATGACCTGAGCCAAACCTTTGTCGGGGCTTCGGCGTTTTCGATGTCTTGATACACAAGTCCTCCAGACTCGCGAATCTCCAATCCCCGATGGCTCCTTCCGTGCTAGCCTTCCGACTAGGCCTTGGTCCAAGTGAACACTACCATATGCCCTCGACCATACTCTCCATCGGGGTTTCACGGTTTGTGATTTCAATGAGCACGCATCCTCTGGACTCGCGATTCCCCGATCCCCGATGACTCATGGTCGTTGACCTGTCAAAAATCCGTTCCCCGTCGCGAAAGCCTGCCACCTATCCTCCACGATTGATAGTTGTTCCCCACCGATCAGGAAATCACATATCGCGATTTTGCAATGCAAAAAACTCTTGCTCTCGGGATCTCTGATATCCCGATTCCCGATGAAGCCCTCCTGTGGAGCTTTCACTGATGGCACTAGATCATATCGCTAACAATAAATATCGCTAACATTAGGCTCCATGGGGGATAGAGTCGTCCCTGTGATCCTCTAAGGACTCATTTTGCAGTTCCAGTGCCTCGTTGTTGGGCTATGGAGTCATTATTAGGCCGCAAAAATAAAAATGAACTCGAACTAAGAAACAAAAAGGACAATATTTACAAACAAAGGAGCCATCTGAGACTCAAACAAAACATTTCTTCAGGAAATGCCCATTCACTGGGTTGCTAAAAACTTCTTCACCTTCCAAATCTCGCAACTTGTATGTGTTATTTGAGAAAGTCTCGGAGATTCTGAAAGGCCCAATCCATAGGGCTTCAAATTTGTTGTGTTTTCCCTTATCTTGTTTAGGAGAATCCCATTTCAGCACCAGGTCTCCTATCTGGAACCGCTCCTTCTTGGCCTTCCTATCGAAGACCTACTTGATCTTTTGCTGATGGTCCTGAATCCTATCCACTGTCTTCTCCCTAGCCTGTTGGACCTCTACTAGCTGATAAATCCTTCCGATCATGTCATTGGGATCTTCTTGATAATCCTAGAAGAATTTCACTATGGGAATGGCCAACTGAGAAGGGAAGACAACTTCGGCTCCGTAGACTAACTGGAAAGGGGAGAGACCTATAGATCTCTTTGTAGTCACCCGATCAGCCCATAGGGCAAATTTCAGCTTTGAACTCCAAGCCCTTTTGTTGTCTTCCAACAACCTTTTGATGATCCTTATCAGGATTTTGTTGGAGGATTCTGCTAGAGCGTTTCCCTATGGATAGTATGGGGTGGAGTGAATCAATTTGATCCTGAACTATTCACANCTTATTTGGGCAGTCGAACCTTGTGATGAGGTCCTCCAAGAATCCAATGATTACCTTGTGGGAAGCACTCCTAGTGGGGATAGCTTCAATCCACTTGGTAAAGAAATCTGTAGTATTCAGGATCCACCTGTGCTGCCCACTGGAGGTAGGGTGAATTTCTCCAATGAAATCTAGGCCCCATTGCTGGAAAGGCCCTGAAACCACCACCGGATTTAACGGCAGAGACCTGAGCTGCTTCTTTCTTGCAAATTTTTGACATTTGATGCAGGCTTTGACCCTTTTGCAGACATCAGTGAACACGGTAGGCTAGTAGTATCCAGCCCTGAGGATTTTGTGGGCTATGGCTCTCCAGAAATGGTGCCCTCCACACAAGCCGCCATGAAATTCAGCCATGATCATCTCGGCCTCTGGTGGACTCATGCATCTTAAAAGCACCCCCAGGGGGTCTTTCCAATATAACACTTGATCGATCAGGTAGTACCTGAATTCTTTGAGCTTTAGAGCTCTTTCTTTGCTTCTTTGCAGGTCGTCTAGAGGCCGCAGCTCCTTCAGAAAGTATATGACATCCTTATACCAAGGACATCAAGCCAATGGGGGCTCCCTTTGAGGGTCTATGTCAGACAGTCGATCCTGCTGAATACCTAAGCATTCGTTGATGAAACTTATCCCCAAATCTAGGTAGTTTTCCTCAGCCAACAGCTTGGCTAAACCTTGACCTTTGATAAATTTGGTGGGTCTTATTTCCAGGTCGAATTCTAGAATTTTGGCTATCCATTTACTCCTTCTCCCGTCTATGTCAGGTTGAATAAGAATGTCTTTAACAACAGCCGAGGGGACATAGGTGATGATTTTTTACTGCAGGACATAGGTTCTAAAAGCTTTGAGAGCTTTTACCAAAGCATAGGCATGCTTCTCCATAGTGTCATACCTGACTTCGGTGTCCCTCAATGCTAGGCTGAAATAAGCAATATGCTTCTCTAGCCCAATGCTGTTTGTCTGTAATAGAACAACAACCACTGTGTCAAGTGAGGCAAAGGAGAATATAAGGAAATCCTTTGAGTAGTTGGGACTGATAAGCACAGGGGCTTCAGACAGGGCCTTCTTGATTTGTTCAAAAGAACACTGTGATTGAGGGGTCCACCTTACTTCATTCTCTTTCTTTAACATGGTTGTTATTAGCTTTACCTCCTCAGCAAAGTTAGGCATAAACCTCCTCAGAAAATTAATTTTACCGAGGAAGGATTGGACCTCCTTATTGGACCTTAGGATTGATAAGGCTTGTATTGCCTCAACTCTGTTGGGGTCAATCCTGACTCCTTCTGCTGATACTATGTGGCCTAGTAACTTTCCCTCCTTCATGGCGAATAGAGATTTCTTGGGGTTTAATGAAANTGTAGAAGGCGAGTTGTACCTATCATGGATGCATTTTTTCCAAGCCCGTTCTTGCCTTTATTCTTTTATTTGCTTTTTCTTCTTCTTTTTCTTTCTATTCAAGGGATAACCAGAGGAAAATACCTTGGCATGGTGACCAGAGCTGACAGCGTTACCCACAAGTATTTTTACAGAGATGAGAAGGTTGGCTCGTGATGAGACCCCCTTTCCCTTGGCCATGAAACCAAAGTTCATTTCCCTGGCATGGTAACCAAATGGTGGCAATTTCATGCTGTTAGGTACCCATGAACCTAATAGGTTGGCTCATGATGAGACCCCCTATCCTTTGACTAGGTCTTGCTTGTTATTTTCTTAGTCCCTCTTGTTTCTTGTTGAGAGGCCTTTTATTGCCTTCTCAGGGATCCCTGGGCGAAGCATCTCGAGGTTTTATTTCTCTGTTTTTTTCTTTTACCAACTACTTTTACCTTTTGGGCCTTTATCCCCTTCTTCCCACGAGATAAGGTGCAATCCTACAAATAGGTCAACCCAATGCCTGAACAAGGGTAATGGGATAGATGAGCGAGTGATAATATGAAACAGTGGTGCTATGATGGGAGCAGATGATGGCTTTTCAAAAATCCCCCCAGTGGAAAAGAAAGACCTATGGGCACAGGCTTGCTAGGGAACCCAATGAATTTCCCCAAGCATGGTCATGTAGGATAATGTAAGATTTAAGTAGTTTTTAGAGATAAAAGGAATCAGATGCATATATTTAATGGTTTCAATGATCAAAAGTGACACATACCATGATAATTGGACCAATTGTCTCATGGAGTAAGAACCTCTTCTTATACAAGACCAAGCCGATGGTGATGGATGTTGCTGCTACTGACAAGACAAAGCTGATGGAAGAAGAAAAGGATGGGCCCTCCAGGGCCATGCTCAAGTTAATCCTGCTCTTGGAACTCCATGTCTAGGACTTGTGGGCCTCGAGACATGATCTCCTAGTTATCCCTAAAAAGCGGGGATAACAAACACAAACTATCCCTAAGTGTTGTCTCAGAAATTCAAAAGTATTTCTTCCCAATGGCTTGGTGAAAATATATGTTAGTTGTTCTTTCGAACCACAAATTTGTAGCATAATGCTACCATCATTGACAAGATCATGGATAAAATGATAGCTAGTGTCTATGTGTTTACTCTTGTGGTGAAACACATGATTCTTAAATAATGCAATTGTTGAATTGTTGTCACAAAATATAGGAGTTGGATCCTTTTCTTTATGTGCAATATCACCAAGGATCCTTCTCAACCAAACTGCATGACATGTTGCTGAAGTTCCTGCGACATACACTTCTTTTTCTGAAGAAATTCTGACAATGGGATGTTTCTTAGAATCCCGTGAAATTAATCATGTATCAAACATAAATGCATACCCATAAGTATTTTCCCTATCATCAAAACTACCTGCAAAATCACTATTTGTATATCCAACAAGTGAGTGATCTTCTGAAGTAGAATACCAAATTCCATAATATGTTGTACCTGCAATATACCTCAAAATTATGTTTCCAACTTTCTAATGAGATATTTTGGGATTCTCCATAAATCTGGAAATTAAGTTTATTGCATACATAATATATAATTGGGTGGTGTTAGTGTCAGAAGTCACTCCTGGATTGCTTGCAGGTGCAGAGCCCGACACCCATCAATTTAATGTCACGATTTGTTTATAAAGGGATGATCAAATGGAGATAACAGCTCGAGGAGATATCACTCTAACTCGGGGACTGAGTCTAGTACATAAACAACAAAGGAGGTCTGGAATCCTAACTTCAACCAGTGGGTTGATTAAAAGATGAGCAGGTGGAGGACGTAGTAAGAAAAGTGAAAAAACAACTTTGGGCAACAGGCTTTCGGCAGTTTGTAGAAGAAAGACTCTGAATGCAAGATCCGCTTGGTTCAGGGTCTCAAGAAACTGAATGGAGACTTGACTGGATCCTCCAATTCCAAGTCACTCAGTGCTGGGAAAATCACAAGAACTGATTAGAGGCGGCGCAACTATTATAGTGATCCATTACAACATCATCCTACGATAGCTACAGTTCGATTGGATCCTCTAATAGTGGGTTGCTCTAACACAGTGTAAACTAAGATATGAAAGAAACTGGCATTCATAAGGCAAGAAGTCTCAAAAGTTCATACATAATCAAAGTATTAGTGCTTCATTAAAACTTTACATCCGGGAGCTCTTCTCAACCATCGATACCCACAAAAATGGCAGAAATGCCTACATATACTTGGAACTGACTCAGGCGCTGAAGGCACGATCATATCATGAATTCAATGCTTGACATTGAGGAGCTTCTCTGTTAGACTACGCATGCAGACGTTGGGAAGAATGCCCATGCAGTCGTCTGTCAGACGTGATTTCGATCAGGAGGAACTGACAGCCTGTCTCTGTACAAGATCCTTTCTAACCTTCTATTTAAGGAAGGAGACGATGTATCACCCACCTTCTTCATTTGCATTAACTGATTCATCGGGACTTGAGAGGCTCTGGTCAAATATTCATTTGAGAGATGTGGTAGCCTACCTTTGGTTGTCTGCTGATTTGTTGGATTTCTGCAGGGGGACTCGGCTGGCCAATGTGGAAAACGCCCCTCCCCCAGGCCTCCTTCTCGATGACCAGGCACCAAATCCATGGCTTTTTCCTGACTCTATATCGGGTTGAAGGGTTTCGCGTTCCCCGTTGTCAAGAGTTCTTGACCCTTTGAACTCCCGATCACCGATTCTTCGATGAGCGCGTGTATAGGTTAGCCCTCCTAGCTATACTATGGTCCATACGACCACCTCTTATATGACTTGAGCCAAACCTTTGTCGGGGCTTAGACGTTTTCGATGTCTCGATACACAAGTCCTCCAGACTCGCGAATCTCCAATCCCCGATGGCTCCTTCCGTGCTAGCCCTCCGACTAGGCCTTGGTCCAAGTGACCGCTACCATATGCCCTCGACCATACTCTCAATCGGGGTTTCACGGTTTGTGATGTCAATGAGCACGCATCCTCCAGACTCGCGATTCCTCGATCCCCGATGGCTCATGGCCGTTGACCTGTCAAAAATCCGTTCCCCGTCGCGAAAGCCTGCCACCTATCCTCCACGATTGACAGTTGTTCCCCACCGATCAGGAAATCACATGTCGTGATTTTGCAATGCACAAAACTCTTTCTCTCGGGATCTCTGATATCCTGATTCCCGATGAAGCCCTCCTGTGGAGCTTTCACCGATGGCGCTAGATTATATCACTAACAAGAAATATCGCTAACATTAGGCTCCATGGGGGATAGAGTCATCCCTGTGATGCTCTAAGGACTCATTTTGCAGTTCCAGTGCCTCGTTGTTGGGCTATGGAGTCATTATTAGGCCGCAAAAATAAAAATGAACTCGAACTAAGAAACAAAAAGGACAATATTTACAAACAAAGGAGCCATCTGAGACTCAAACAAAACATTTCTTCAGGAAATGCCCATTCACTAGGCTTCTAAAAACTTCTTCACCTTCCAAATCTCGCAACTTGTATGTGTTATTTGAGAAAGTCTCAGAAATTCTGAAAGGCCCAATCCATAGGGCTTCAAATTTGTTGTGTTTGCCCTTATCTTGTTTAGGAGAATCCCATTTCAGCACCAGGTCTCCTATCTGGAACCACTCCTTCTTGGCCTTCCTATCGAAGACCTACTTGATCTTTTGTTGATGGTCCTGAATCCTATCCACTGTCTTCTCCCTAGCCTGTTGGACCTCTACTAGTTGATAAATCCTTCTGATCATGTCATTGGGCTCTTCTTGATAATCCTAGAAGAATTTCACTACGGGAATGGCCAGCTGAGAAGGGAAGACAGCTTCGGCTCCGTAGACTAATTGGAAAGGGGAGATACCTATAGATCTCTTTGTAGTCACCCGATCAACCCATAGGGAAAATTTCAGCTTTGAATTCCAAGCCCTTTTGTTGTCTTCCAACAACCTTTTGATGATCCTTATCAGGATTTTGTTGGAGGATTCCGCTAGACCGTTTCCCTATGGATAGTATGGGGTGGAGTGAATCAATTTGATCCTGAACTGTTCACAGAACTTGGCTAGTGGTTCAGCCCCGAAAGTGGCTGCATTATCGGTGACAATCTTATTTGGGCAGTCGAACCTTGTGATGAGGTCCTCCAAGAATCCAATGATTACCTTGTGGGAAGCACTCCTAGTGGGGATAGCTTCAATCCACTTGGTAAAGAAATCTGTAGTAGTCAGGATCCACCTGTGCTGCCCACTGGAGGCAGGGTGAATTTCTCCAATGAAATCTAGGCCCCATTGTTGGAAAGGCCCTGAAACCACCACCGGATTTAACGGCAGAGACCTGAGCTGCTTCTTTCCTGCAAATTTTTGACATTTGATGCAGGCTCTGACCCTTTTGCAGACATCAGTGAACACGGTAGGCCAGTAGTATCCATCCCTGAGGATTTTGTGGGCTATGGCTCTCCAGAAATGGTGCCCTCCACACAAGCCGCCGTGAAATTCAGCCACGATCATCTCGGCCTCTGGTGGACTCATGCATCTTAAAAGCACCCCCAGGGGGTCTTTCCAATATAACACTTGATCGATTAGGTAGTACCTGACTTCTTTGAGCTTTAGATCTCTTTCTTTGCTTCTTTGCAGGTCGTCTAGAGGCCGTAGCTCCTTCAGAAAGTATATTACATCCTTATACCAAGGACATCGAGCCAATGGGGGCTCCCTTTGAGGGTCTATGTCAGACAGTTGATCCTGCTGAATACCTGAGCATTCGTTGATGATACTTATCCCCAAAGCTAGGCAGTTTTCCTCAGCCAACAGCTTGGCTAAACCTTGACCTTTGATGAATTTGGTGGGTCTTATTTCCAGGTCGAATTCTATAATTTTGGCTATCCATTTACTCCTTCTCCCGTCTATGTCAGTTTGAATAAGAATGTCTTTAACAACAACCGAGGGGACATAGGTGATGATTTTTTACTGCAGGACATAGGTTCTAAAAGCTTTGAGATCTTTTACCAAAGCATAGGCATGCTTCTCCATAGTGTCATACCTGACTTCGGTGTCCCTCAATGCTAGGCTGAAATAAGCAATACGCTTCTCTAGCCCAATGTTGTTTGTCTGTAATAGAACAACAACTACTGTGTCAGGTGAGGAAAAGGAGAATATAAGGAAATCCTTTGAGTAGTTGGGACTGATAAGCACAGGAGCTTCATACAGGGCCTTCTTGATTTGTTCAAAAGAACACCATGATTGAGGGGTCCACCTTACTTCATTCTCTTTCTTTAACATGGTTGTTATTAGCTTTACCTCCTCAGCAAATTTAGGCATAAACCTCCTCAGAAAATTAATTTTACCGAGGAAGGATTGGACCTCCTTCTTGGACCTTAGGATTGATAAGGCTTGTATTGCCTCAACTTTGTTTGGGTCAATCCTGACTCCTTCTGCTGATACTATGTGCCCTAGTAACTTTCCCTCCTTCATGGCGAATAGAGATTTCTTGGGGTTTAATGAAATGCCAAACTTTCTTCATTTTAGGAAAACTTTCCTGAGATGACAACAGTGCTCTTTATCAGATTTTGAAAACACTGTGATGTCATCCAGATAAATGACCACGAATTTATCCTTTTCCCCAATGAAAGCTATGTCCATGGCACGCTGGAATGCCGCCCCTACATTCATTAGTCCGAATGGCATCTTAGCATACATGAATGTGCCCCATGGAGTGAAGAACGTTGTCTTTTCCCTGTCTTTAGGCAGAACAGAGACCTGATTGTAGCCAGAGAAACCATCAATCATGGAAATCCTGGAAGCTCCTGTCACCCTCTGTAGTATATGTTCCATCTTCGGCAAAGGGTAGTTATCCTTCCGTGGGCTCCTGTTTAGGTTTCTGAAGTCTACACAGAGTCGGATCTCTCCATTCTTTTTCCTTACTGGCACCAAGTTGGCCACCGACTCTGAATATCTCAGTGGTACAATGATTTGAGCTTGAAGCAGCTTCTTCACTTCCCTCTCCATGATAGGCAGCAGCATGGGATTGATCTGTCTCAGCTTCTACCTGAATGGCTTTGCCTCCTCCTTCAATGGAATTTTATGCTCGATGATAGAGGTGTCATAGGTTTTGAGGTCTTCGTAGGTCCAGGAAAACACATCAACAAATTCCCTCAAAAGTCCAACGTATTCGGACCTCTACTCCTTTGTCAGACTTCTTGACAATTTGACATACTTGGGTTCACCCTCGGTCCCAATGTCGCACCGAATAGTACCAACGTCCTCCTCTGAGACTTTTCCTTTTAACGATACATAATTTCCATCAAAAAGTCTTTCCAAAGGAACCATTCCTCTAGGAATGTGGTTGTTGGGCAGCTGTGCAATGTCACGCCCTGCAATCTTATTCAGAAAATTACCCCCATCGAGCTCTTCCTCTGAGACGGCATCTTGGTCAATGTGCATTTTTGAAAATTCCTCGACAGTCTCCAAGAACCTCTTGACCTCGAGATCATCCTCTAATACCTTCCAATGTTTGACGTTGTCAGGTATGGAGGGCATGTATTTTACCTCTACATCATATCTGAATTTGGGCGGCAAGGGTACTTTGAAATTGCTAGCCGATGTAGCCAAGGAATCTACCATTGTGTTCTCCTCTATTGGGATGAATGAAATGTTAAACGCTGAGAAGAAACTTTCAACTAGGTCCCATACCTCATTTTTGTAGCTTCTGAGTCAAGGATTCTTAGCCTGATAAGCGTTCCTAATCTACTGAACTACCAACTCTGCATCACCGAACACTGCTACTTCCTGAATTCCCATTTCCCTCGCAGCTCTTAATCCAAGAACAAGGGCCTGATAATCTGCCACATTGTTGGTAGCTTCAAATTCTAATTTGTATGACAGAGATATGGTTTCTTGAGCAGGTGACACAAAAACCACCCCAGCTCCAGCGCCTTCCCTGGAAGAGGCTCCATNAAAACTTTCCTGAGATGACAACAGTGCTCTTTATCAGATTTTGAAAACACTGTGATGTCATCCAGATAAATGACCACGAATTTATCCTTTTCCCCAACGAAAGCTATGTCCATGGCACGCTGGAATGTCGCCCCTACATTCATTAGTCCGAATGGCATCTTAGCATACATGAATGTGCCCCATGGAGTGAAGAACATTGTCTTTTCCCTGTCTTTAGGCAGAACAGAGACCTGATTGTAGCCAGAGAAACCAACAATCATGGAAATCCTAGAAGCTCCTGTCACCCTCTGTAGTATATGTTCCATCTTCGACAAAGGGTAGTTATCCTTCCGTGGGATCCTATTCAGGTTTCTGAAGTCTACACAGAGTCGGATCTCTCCATTCTTTTTCCTTACTGGCACCAAGTTGGCCACCCACTCTGAATATCTCAGTGGTACAATTATTTGAGCTTGAAGCAGCTTCTTCACTTCCCTCTCCATGATAGGCAGCAACATGGGATTGATCTGTCTCAGCTTCTACCTGAACGGCTTTGCCTCCTCCTTCAATGGAATTTTATGCTCGATGACAGAGGTGTCATAGGTTTTGAGGTCTTCGTAGGTCCAGCAAAACACATCAACAAATTCCCTCAAAATTCCAACGTATTCGGACCTCTTCTCCTTTGTCAGACTTCTTGACAATTTGACATACTTGGGTTCACCCTCGGTCCCAATGTCGCACCGAATAGTACCAGTGTCCTCCTCTGAGAATTTTCCTTTTAACGATACATAATTTCCATCAAAAAGTATTTCCAAAGGAACCATTCCTCTGGGAATGTGGTTGTTGGGCAGCTGTGCAATGTCACGCCCTGCAATCTTATTCAGAAAATTACCCCCATCAAGCTCTTCCTCTGAGATGGCATCTTGGTCAATGTGCATTTTTGAAAATTCCTCGACAGTCTCCAAGAACCTCTTGACCTCGAGATCATCCTCTAATACCTTCCAATGTTTGACGTTGTCAGGTATGGAGGGCATGTATTTTACCTCTACATCATATCTGAATTTGGGCGGCAAGGGTACTTTGAAATTGCTAGCCGATGTAGCCAAGGAATCCGCCATTGTGTTCTCCTCTATTGGGATGAATGAAATGTTAAACGCTGAGAAGAAACTGTCAACTAGGTCCCATACCTCATTTTTGTAGCTTCTGAGTCGAGGATTCTTAGCCTGATAAGCGTTCCTAATCTACTGAACTACCAACTCTGCATCACCGAACACTGCTACTTCATGAATTCCCATTTCCCTCGCAGCTCTTAATCCCAGAAAAAGGGCCTCATAATCTGCCACATTGTTGGTAGCTTCAAATTCTAATTTGTATGACAGAGATATGGTTTCCTGAGCAAGTGACACAAAAACCACCCCAGCTCCAGCGCCTTCCCTGGAAGAGGCTCCATCAAAGAATAGTTTCCAAATGGGGGTGATGGAGGGAGGAAGTTTAGGGGAAATGGTGGGCTGCTTTCTGAGTTTGAGAGGAGGCTCGGGGGCATGGGTGAGTTGTAGTAAACTGGAGCCTAAATCAGTGTCCAAGGCAAAGATGGGATGGTTGGTAGGGTTGGCTTCATCACTAATTATGTAGGCTAGTTGGGCTTCCCTGTATAGTCTTCTATGATCCCCTCCGAACACTGGGATGGTAGCATACGTGAGTTCCATCTGCAAGGTTCCCCCAAGTATTTTTATCCAAGACCTTGACAACAACATACCGAACATGGGAGGAACATCGGCCACTACAATATCCATGACCAGGCTTTTCATAGGCAGTTGAAACAAGGTCACGACCAGGTCTTTAATAACTCTGAGACAGTGAATTCTCCTGGAGTCAAAAGAATAGAGGCCATGATAGGCTCGGGTGACTTCTAGTCCTAGTTCTTCCATGATAGTTTTGGGCATGAGGTTGTGAGAAGCCCCTGAATCCATCAAGCAGTTGTGCAACACTTTATCATGTATGTTCAGGGATGTGTAGAAGGGAGGGGATGAATCATCTCTATCTTCTACCATGGGACCTAGGACAACTGCTGGCTTTTCATCTTGGAGATTTATGGAGTCTGTGGGAAGGCATGAGGCTTCAGACTGTAAAAGTTCAGAGAATCTCTTTTTGAATTCATCATGTTTAATCAACTCAGTGAGGGGCACGGGGATTCTGATCTTTTGGATCTCATGCTCGAAGTTAAAAGAAGATGTAGGCTTTGGAATTTCTTTTATTTCCGAAACATGATTATGGAAAACAGGAGAGAGGGGTTGGGCCTTCTTACCTCTATGACCATCTGCTACTTTACTAGTAGGCTTCTCTGCTCTAATGGACTGCTCAGGAATATCAGGTGTTGTTGTCCTTTTGTTGGACCTTAGGTTGTACCTGCCTTGACCGCCACCAGCCCTTTCTCCCTTTCTCAATTCATTTAGTTGATTGTCCATGAGAGACTCTTCGTATGCTGATTGAGTGAGATGAGGAAAAGGAGGAGTATCTCCAAAGCAATGGATTTCAGGCTCAAGTTCGTCTCTTTCCCCTTCTTCTCCCTCAGCCACAAAATTGTTTTGAAAAGGGGCCTGAATTTTCTGGTCATCTCTGTCTCTTTGCATCATCGGGGAAGCGATATTGTTTGGCCTCCAAAAACCTCCTTTGTTTTTGGCGCTCTGAGGGCCCTTGTATGCTTGCCTCCTCTCTACCTTCAGTCTTTCCATCTTTGTAGACAGAGACTTCACCATCTTGGTTAGTTCATCTACTTGAAGGTGGGGCACCGATGGGCCAGAAGTTGAGGCTTTGGATTTTCCCTTTCTTCTGCCCACGTCAGCCTCGTTCCTCAATATATCGACTACTAATACATTGGATTCCACTTCTATGGCTGCGTCTTGCATTTGAGCTAAGGAGGCAGCTCTTCTTTCTCTCAATAAAAGACAGAAATTGGGGCCGAACGCACTAGCATAGGACATCTTGGTTGAAGCTTCCGATGCCTTTATTTCATCAGGAATCTTATTGTACATCCTGTTGGTCCCCGATTTTGACCATGCTCTTTGCCTATATTATATACCACAGACCTCCATTCATATGCCAGTACCACCCTTTTGACCTCATTTTGACATACTTAACATCTCCTTACCATTCAAAGGGGTCACCTAAGGTATCTTTGCATTTCAAACTATTTTTATGCACTTTAATGCTTTAAATTGATAATGGAACTAATAACGTTTGGGTTAGGTACCACTGCTATTTTTGGAACAGGATGTCGGTACCAGGTACCAACCCGCACCCGTGGAAGTACCAGTGGAGTCGTTCAAGAGTTGTGCATTATGGTGTGCGTTATGGTTCGAATGAAGGACAGAAAGGTTCACAGGCCAACTGGAGTCATCGCCACAGAGCACTCGAGAGCATAATGATAAACCTGGATCGACTACTCTTCATCATTCACACTTCGTGACACTACGTGTCACGAAGATGTGATATACGTTTTAAC
>JZKD02S2278353.1:0-16674 GCA_000966675.3 Picea glauca | reverse complement strand
ATTTTATCATGGGAAACCCTCATGGGGGAGAAAACCTAGAAAAACTTCCTTAATATAGATTGCCAATACAATGCCAAGATAAAAGACCAAACAATAGAGAATATCCAAGACCAAGTCTAGCGCCTCTCTCTCCTCCTCCCAACTTCATAAATCTTCAAACTTGCGAACTTATTGAGTGACTTCAGTGAGTGTACAAATGAGGCTCTAGCCTCTCTTATTTATACTAGCTGGCAGGTGCTAGAGAGGTGTCTCTTCATTGGGAAGGGCCGACCTCTTCACTTAGTGGCTAAAACCACTTTAATTAGGCCTGGGGGCCGACTTCTTATTTAGCATGATATAATTAGGGTTTGACCAATCCGCAAAAGGGGATTTGGTCATACATAAGCCCTGACATGATCAATCCACAAAAGGGGATTGATCTTTAAGTAAATGACTCAATAATAAATAGAATACTCTTTTACGTCCATCTGATATACTTTAACATTTTTGGAGCATGCATAAGCTAAAAGTAAACAGATTGCTTCCATTCTGGCAACTGGGGAAAATGTCTCTTCAAAGTAGATTCCTTTAATCTGTGCATATCCTTTACATACCAATCTAGCTTTGTTCCTTGTAACATGTCCATATCCATTCAATTTATTCCTGAAAACCCATTTTGTGTCGATCACATTCTTATTATTTGGTCTTGGAACCAATTCCCAAGTGTCATTTTTTTCTATTTGATCCAATTCTTCATCCATGGCCTTATTCCAAAATTCATCATTGTCGGCTTCTTCAAAACAGTTTGGTTCAATTGTAGATAAGAGTGTTAAGTGTGTTTGTTTTGGTGAACGGGTTTTTCTTCCAGTCTCAACTCCTACATCTTTGTTTCCAATAATCTGATCTGAAGGATGATTCTTTTGTACTCGTTTGCTAGGTGTCTTTGGAGATATTTTATGAACTTGCTCTTCTGCTTCTGTCGGATTCTCTTCATCTTCATCTTCCTCTTCTTCTTTTTCATCTTTTTCTTCGAAAAGTTGTTCCATTGATTTGTTTTCTTCTTCCTTTGATTCTGGTCTGCATGTTTCATCAATTGTTACGTTGATGTTTTCTACAATTTTGTTCAGTCTTAGATTGTAACACTTATATGATTTCCTTGTACTTGAGTAACCAACAAGTATTTATTTGTCCACACGAGAGTCAAACTTTCACATTTTTCCATCTTCTCTTTTGATGTAGCATTTGCTTCCAATAACTATGAAATGTTTCACATTTGTTGGTCTTCCTTTCCATAGCTCGTAGGAAGTTTTATCAGTGTTGTTTCTGAGCATTACTCTGTTTTGAATGTGAACTGTTGTATGCACTGCCTGTGTCCAAAATGTATCTGTCAATTTGGAATCCATTAGCATTGTTCGAGCCATTTTTTGTACTGTCTTGTTCTTTCTTTTAACAACTCCATTCTGTTGAGGTGTCCTAGCAACGTAGAATTGTCTTTTTATTCCATGATTGCTACAGTAGTCCATAAATTCCTTTGAAGTGAACTCTCCTCCATCTGATATACTTTAACATTTTTGGAGCATGCATAAGCTAAAAGTAAACGGATTGCTTCCATTCTGGCAACTGGGGAAAATGTCTCTTCAAAGTAGATTCCTTTAATCTGTGTATATCCTTTACATACCAATCTAGCTTTGTTCCTTGTAACATGTCCATATCCATTCAATTTATTCCCGAAAACCCATTTTGTGCCAATCACATTCTTATTATTTGGTCTTGGAATCAATTCCCAAGTGTCATTTTTCTTTATTTGATCCAATTCTTCATCCATGGCCTTATTCCAAAATTCATCATTGTCAGCTTCTTCAAAACAGTTTGGTTCAATTGTAGATAAGAGTGCTAAGTGTGTTTGTTTTGGTGAACGGATTTTTCTTCTAGTCTCAACTCCTACATCTTTGTTTCCAATAATCTGATCTGAATGATGATTCTTTTGTACTCGTTTGCTAGGTGTCTTTGGAGATACTTTATGAACTTGCTCTTCTGCTTCTGTCGGATTCTCTTCATCTTCATCTTCCTCTTCTTCTTTTTTCATCTTCTTCTTCGAAAATTTGTTCCATTGATTTGTTTTCTTCTTCCTTTGATTCTGGTCTGCCTGTTTCATCAATTGTTATGTTGATGTTTTCCACAAATTTGTTCAATCTTAGATTGTAACACTTATATGCTTTCCTTGTACTTGAGTAACCAACAAGTATTTATTTGTCCACACAAGAGTCAAACTTTCCCATTCTTCCATCTTCTCTTTTGATGTAGCATTTTCTTCCAAAAACTCTGAAATGCTTCACATTTGTTGGTCTTCCTTTCCATAGCTCGTAGGAAGTTTTATCAATGTTGTTTCTGAGCATTACTCTATTTTGAATGTGAACTGTTGTATGCATTGCCTGTGTCCAAAATATATCTTTCAATTTGGAATCCATTAGCATTGTTCGAGCCATTTCTTGTACCGTCTTGTTCTTTCTTTTAACAACTCCATTCTTTTGAGGTGTCATAGCAACAGAGAATTGTCTTTTTATTCCATGATTGCTACAGTAGTCCATAAATTCCTTTGAAGTCAACTCTCCTCCATTATCAGATCTCAAACATTTGATTATTGAATCCATCTCATTTTCAACCATTTCCTTATAGATCTAGAAGTTTTCAAAAGCTTCTGACTTGTTCTTGAGAAAACAAACTGCAGTCATTCTTGTATAATCATCAACTAATAACATAAAATATTTTTCACCTTTTAAGCGCTTTGTTGTAGTTTGTCCAACTAGATCAGTGTGCACAATTTCCAATGGTCTTGTTGTTGAATATTCATTTGATTTGAACCTGGTCTTTGTTTGCTTTCCTTATTGACAATGCTTGCATAAAGTGTTGGTTGGTTTCGTGATCTGGGGCATTTCTCTGACTTCTTCTCTTTTGTTGACTTTGACAAGGTTATCAAAATGCATGTGACCCATTCTTCTATGCCATAGCCAACTTCCATCTTCCTTTCCTAGACAACACTTTTCATTTCCAATTTCACTTAACACATATATGTTGTTTGAAGTTCTTGTAGCTGTACTGACCAATTTCCCTAAACCTTCTTTTCTTATCTCACACTTTTCTGAATCAAAAGTAAGTTTATGACCTTGGTCACACATTTGATTCACACTTAGAAGATTATGTTTCATATCTTCTACCAGTAGAAAATTTTGTTCCTTTTCATTCTTGTTCCCAATTCGGGCTATGCCTTCTCCAATGATTTTGGATGAATTATCATTTCCGAAGCAGACTGATCCTTTTTTTTCTTTTTGTAATGTAATAAATTTGTCTTTATCACTTGTCATGTGTTTTGAACATCCACTGTCAACATACCAACTGTGTTTCTTCTTCTTATCTTGTAGAACGACTGTGCATTCTTCATTGTTATATTGATTTGCTTTCTTATCCATGTCATTTTCTGAGGTTCTTGTCTGTGCTTGTTGTTATTCTATTGAGGTTCTTTAGGAGGGACTGTCATTCTGCAATCCTTGGCCATGTGTCCAAAATTGTTGCATTTGTAACATTCCACTTCAGTGCTCAAAGATTCAAATCTGTTGTAACTTCTTCTTTGTGTGTCACTAGGTCTCATTGAATAATCCCTTTGTGTATAACTCTCAAAGTTGTTACTGTTCCTGTTGTTATCTCTGCAATTCACAACTTTATGTCAAAAATTATTATATGCATAGCATAAACCAAAAAATATAGTTTGATACCTGGGATTTGAAGATCTTCTGAAAGAAGCTGCTCTTATGAATCATTCTTTTTCTTGAGACCTATTTGTCTGTTGTTGATTCTGAAATTTGAATCTTTTTGGTGGAGGAGTGTCCCTGTAATCTTCCTTGTATATCTTCCTATCCTCTTTGATTGTTTCTGCATAGCTCTTTGGATTTGTTTCTTGATCTGTTGTTTTGGAGCTTGATCCCTTTTCTGTCTGATTGTATCCAAGTCCAGACTTGTCAAGATGAGATTTTTGACTGTTGATAATGTCATTCAGAACTTTTCATCTATTCTTCATATTTTTCTTTTGAATATCCTTTCTTAGTGTGACAAACTCTGCTTCCAAGTTTCCAATGATCTTGTCATTTTCTTATAGTTGTTTTTTGAGTGCTTCTTCAATTCTTTTATCTTCTTCTATTTGAACCTTCAATTTTGTAATCATTTGTTCTAATTCTCGATTGTCTTTTTTCTTGTCTAGTTCTGCTTGCAATTTCTTGTTTTTTTTCTTTTCTCTTCTGATAACTTCTATGACACACATTAATTCTTCTCGATAGTCAACTTCTACCTCTTCAATTTCTTCTTCGACTTCTTCACATTCTTCTTCGGCTTCTTTGGAGTCTTCTTTGTCAGAGTCTTTTACTGCCATGAATATAACTCTTCCCATCTCATTGTCACTGACTTCATCTTCATCTCATGATGAGATGTCTTCTTTGGTGTATAAGCTTTTCTTGAAAACTTTCTTTGTAGTTCTTTTGTCTTTATATGTGTGTTTTCCTTTTGAGTAACCTTCATCATTTATCTTTTTTCTTATGAGGACATTTGTTAGAAAAATGACCAATACCATCAAAACTAAAACAAATTAAAGGGAGTTTACCTCTATACTTACCATTGGTTCCCTTGTTCAGTCTTTTGACAAAGTTGGTGACTTCTTCATCATCTTCCGAGGCGTCACTGTTGCTGCTATATTCTTCTTGTTCCTTTTTTATTTGCTTTGATCTTTTGGATGCCTTGAAGGCTGCTTTTTTTACCTCTGGATTTTCCTACTCAATTCTCATTTCATATGCTATGAACATTCCATGCGGTTCGTCAATTCTTATTGAGTCCAGATCCAATCTTTCTTCTAGTGCTGATATCTTAGGGTTGAATCTCATAGGAAGAGATCTTAGTATATTTTGAACAATTACAGATTCTTCAATTTCTTCTTCCAATCCTATGATTGCATCCATTGTTTCATCGATTCGTAAGAAGTAGGTTGCGATATTTTCATCTTCCTTCATTTTTAGTTGTTCGAACTGACCTCTATAAGTCTGAAGCTTTGCTGCTTTGACTTTTGTATCTCCTTCATAAATATTTTGAAGCTTGTCCCAAATCTCTTTAGCGGATTTACAATGTGCAACTTTGGTGAATACCGTATCACTGAGACCATTCAAAAGTGCATTTGTGGCTTTGGAATTATTCTCACAGAGTTTTACTGCTTTGTCATTTGTTGGTGGAGCTGTTGGTGATGTGTATCCATCTACAATTCATTGTCAAACTTGAAATCCATGTGCCTGTATATATGTCCTCATCCTTATGCTCCAAAAAACATACTTCTGTCCATCAAACTGTGGTATTCCATTTTTATATGAATTGGTACTCTCCATGATCTACCTTTCAGTGGTTAAACTGATTTCTGAAGGAACCTGCTCTGATACCAATTGTTGGATCACTGAGAGGGGGGGTGAATCAGTAATAGAGCAATTTAATCTTTTTTAACCATATAATCCAAGTGTTATATCAATGAAACCTTATCATCCAATAATTGTAGAGTAAATAAGCAATGAACAAATGAACAAACATACACATACACAGTACACCAGTATTTTACGTGGAAACCCAAATCATGAGAAAAACACAAAATGTTTTTTCTTATATGTCTTGAAGAATTACATTCATTGGAAGCATTAACTTCCTTTGTTTTCCAGATGCAACTGGAAGGAGGATCCAACCCCCTAGTTTCTTAGGCTACAACCTGAGGGAAGCTCCAACTCCCTAATTCTCTGGGTACAACCAGAAGGAGGCTACAACCCCCTATGTTCTCCGACTACAACCGGAAGGTGGATACAACCACTTGTCCTTGCTCTGTCATGCCACTCTGAAGTAGAAGTAGAATGATGGAACCACTGTCAACCTGTCACTATGAGATATACCACTGCAAACATGTACCAATAAATCTGAACCATGCATCAACCATGCATCAACCTGTACCTCAACCTGTAATCAACTTGTACCATAAACACGTGCATCAACCATGCACCAACCTGTACCAAATAACCTGTAATCAACATGTACCATAAACAAGTACATCCGACCATGTACCAAGTATGTACCAATCATATGTCAACTACTCATCAACTATAACTCATCAATATGTACCAACATCATCAACTATACACCTCATGTATGTGCCAACTCATCAACTACTTGTTTCAACCATGTACTCAACATGTACCTCAACCAAAATCCCTCATCAATTTCATCATCCAAATATGATTTGTAGCTCTATATCAGACTTGGTGTATATGATCACATTCCTGCAAACCTTCTTTAACTTCAACAACAAGAGACTAACATTTTCAACGTACTTTTCTTTAGTCTCACATGCCTAGTTTTGGATTAATCAACAACCCTAACTTGAAGTAATCATAAATTTGTACCTGTAATGTATAAAGATCTGAAACTAATACACATTGTTCTTTAGTGTGTTTTATGCAATTCCTCCAGGTGTCACTACTTGGAACATCTCAGAAAATGAGTTATAGCAAAAATGACATACCTTGCTGAATTATGGCTTATTCTAGAGAGCGGCCTTGTAGAGCATGCCCCGTACATGATATTTGTTGAATTAATATGAAACTGTTACACAACATACTACAGACTGTACCCTAACCAACACATTTGGTTTCACTGAATTTGGATCTGTTATGAAGAAGTTATGACGTGTTTACCCGAAGCACATGTTTTTGACTAGTTTCAATACTAGCCAGAAACCCTATTTTCCACGGAGTGTAACTCTAAAAATACAATGACCCACAAGCTGATTTTTTTACCATAGATGCTTGGATATGTTTTCTCAATGGAATACCAATTTCATGTTCTAAATCATTATATAAAAAAATTTATAGAGAAAATGGTGAGATGACTTGTAAATAACATACCTTAGAAAACACCATCAAAAGAATTTATCCTTCCTTGAATTTCGACCTTCTTTTATTCACCTTCCCTCATAATTTCATCTTAGATATCCTTGGTTACCTCATACACCTATAGATATTCAATATGCTCAAGTGTGTTTAAAATGAGAGAGTTTTTCATCTTATTTATACTCTCCAAGTAGCTTCCTTAAAAACATATTCTAGGTCTCTTGGCCCCACTTTCCTTATTTTAGGGTTAACCCACTTCTAGTTTCTCCATTAAATTTATTTTGTATTCACTTTGAATTATAATACACTCATTACTTCACTTACCTTTTAAAATCTCTTAAACCACTTTGACTACTTTGACCTTTTGGGGCTTCTAGATGACATATGAGGGTCCTCCAACTTCGTAAGGCCATAACTCTCAAACTGTGAGGAGTTATGTGATGTTCCACATACCACCAGAAATAGAATGACATGTAATATCCATATAGAATAGTATTATCTAAAAATATACCATAACTCATATCATTATCCATCAAACAAGCTTGGGTCCATTACTCAAACCTGGGGTCTCCAACTTCTCATGGCCATAACTCTCTAACCATGAGGAGTTATATGACGTTCCACATGCCACCGGAAATGGAATGACAAGAACTATCCATCTAAGATCTCATTATTCCACAATTAAGCATGGGTTCTCTTACTCCGCAAAGCGTCTTCCCGTGAGGGTTTTCACCATAAGGGGACCACTTTGGAGTTCATCCATCTTTACTTCTTATCAACCATGACAAGACAATAATGAGTCATCTTCACATCAAACAATCTTAGGTCCGTTACCCAAACCTTTGTGCTGTGGGGATTTCTTCAAGGGTTGACATCAATGACAACCAACCTTAATCAACAACTGGTGGATCACCATCCAGCCTAAGTGTTTCCATATGGATTTCCCACCAGGTTAAAGCATGCCCCCCTAACTTCAATCTAGAAAATACAATATTTTTCTCTTCATCTATATGATGAATACTAAAATAAACTTCTAGTTGTTGCACCAATTATTCAATTTTAATGCATCGATCTCACCTTGGTATGGATTTATGTCCACTTTCACTTAAATCTTGAATATAGACTGAGAAGAGTTCATGGCACTCGAACTCAACTTCTCTTTCTCGGATTTTTTCCGTGACTCCTTTCTCGAGTCTTCCTAATCTCTCGATTTCTCCTTCGATGTGATCTTTGAGTTAGAGCCTCCATCATCCCCAAACAATCCGATCTTGGTTGCTAGAGTCGCCATGACGAGGTTCATATTGCGACTGATGTTGACAACTTGCACTTACAACCTCTCAAATCTCTCTTCTGCTAGATCTCAAGGGTTATTATGCAGATACTTGTCCACCATGGCTAGGGTTTCCACAACTTCTCTTTAAGTTGATTCTTGGATCCTGCAACTTCCCACAAAAAATCAAAAGAAGAACTTTCTTTGATACTAATATGATCTGTAAACTGTTGTGGATATTCCACTAGAACAATTTGTCGCAACATATCTGAGAAATAAAACTAAAATCTATAGATGAAGATTAAATTCCTTTAGATTTCTAGAATATTTAGTTATTGATTCTATGCTTATGCATGAAATAGACAAAATGTAGAAAATAGAGAACAATAAAATACAATCACACACCATCCACAAAATGACACAAATATTTTCTCTAAGAAACCCTTATGGGAGAAAACCTAGCTATAAGGTGAGGTTTCTCTGCTCTCTTTTGTTTGGTATGAAAATAATGCAAGTACAAAGGAGAAGGCACTCACTATGGAGTTACCTGAGACCTGTTGCATGATAAGCTATACATAATATTAACCCCCTCTATTATGCTCTCTAATTTCCCACTCCCACTTGTTCTGGTCTACTATGGAACAAAATACAATAACATAGTATGGAACCCCTTCTCCTCCTGGTGGCATGATATTTAACATAGCCTGATAGCCATCTAGGGGCAGGTTTTTGAGTTCCTCAACCCTCAATTTTGATAAGGTTTTGGGCCTTCTAGAATATTCTTGAAATTACATACATGGCTAGCCCCATACCTGTGAGTAACGGGGGATGACATGACATCCTCTTGTACCATGGTGGTCAACACTATAGGTCAAATTTCGTGAGAAATAACTTTTTCATATGAGCTTCGATTGATGTGATTTTGGTATTTTTGGAAAGATCTCGATGTGTAGAATAACGCCACAACGTCGAAGCTATCCTAGGAAATTATTAACTCCAAAAAATGTCGTTTGATGCCTCAAAATGGGCTTGGAAGGTTCTAGACACCAATTTTCCAAATTGGGACCTGCCACTAAAATGGCCCTGCAAGTTGATTCCTCCAATTTTTTCCACTCTATAAGCATTGAGATAGATGAGAAATAATATAATGATCCAATCCAAATCATCAATTTTTTTTGTATCCATAATCTCCAAAAATATCTCATCATACCACTGAAACTATGTTGATTTTTGTAGGTTCGGGCAGGTAGTCTCACGTGCCTTTGATGTTGGCCATGTGGGAATCATCCTGTGAACCAAATTATACTCTTAATTTGGAGAAAAATACCATTGGAATGAATTTGGGGCTTCATTGGTTTGGTGGTGGGATTTGTGGGTTTGTGTTGGGGCTTCACACCCACAAGAAAAGTCTAATTTGATGTTGACTTGTGGAGGGGCTTCTATGTTGGTCCCTAAGACTTGTATATAAAGGAGAGAGGTAATTGTGACATTTCATATGGAGTAGAGTGTGTGGAGACATGATGGAGTTGAAATGAGTGAGTTTTCACTTGTGCCAAGAAGTTTGGTGATTTCAGCAAGGGAATGCTTGTAACTCTGACAAATCTGGCCTAGGAGAGAGGTTATCGTAGAAGGAAGAAACTATAGGAGTGGAGCGAATCATACGGAAGTGTTTGTACAATTTTCCGTACATGTATGTTGGTCACAGTGGCCACAATTGCATATGTACATGGGTTGCAGTGAGGCACAATCGCGTTTGTACATGGGTTGTAGTAAGGTGAATCGCATACATCCGTATAGGGTTTCTGGGCAGGAGCAGGTCTATACAGGTTGACGTCAAGAACAGTACGTGTGACATCAGCATGCCATACAGGTGGTTTGCAACATATTTGTGGGTAGAGGAAATTTCCAAGGATTTGCTGAGGTTTGTTTTTATTTTATTTTTTTGTTATTGGAGGACAAGGTTGTCCTCAAATTTTGATGAAATTGTATTGGCTAGGAGGGCTAGTTTCTCCCATAGAATTTTTTAAATTGACAAAGTTACATAATAAAAAATTTGTGTCTCATGTGTATTGATTATTATCTCTAATCTTATTGTTTTCACTGCATATATTTTCATTCAATAATTTTCAGTGTAAAATTGTTCAGTGATAACAACTAGGGTTTACTGTTAGTTCAATAGGAAGTAATTTTTAGATTTGAACATTAGTCACATAGAGTTTCATGTGAAAATTGACATGGTATAAGAGCCTGATAATTGAACATAAGGGGATCGTCCTTTAGACACATAGCTGCTACAAGTGGTTGCAAATTTTGTTTATGTTCGGACAAGTCACAAGTGACAACTCTAAGAGGGAGTTGTAGCATTGTTGAGGAGTTAGCTCTGAGAGGGAGATACAATGTTTTTGTAGGTGGAAATATGTTAGATGGTATCTGATTTGAGACATGGACCAAAGTGTCCATATGAGGAGTTGTGGACTATTGTATCTCGGTGGTGTGGCAAGTTGGGAATTTTGGTGGATTGGTGGAGAGCTTAATTATAGCAGTATGTTGTGTGGCAGGTTTCCGACCCCGTCGATGGATTTCTAGTGGCTTGTCATGGTGAGTTGCAATGGGTGAAGCTCATGTTATTTGGCATGGATGAGATGGATTCGTGTGTATGTTAGGTTGACGAGATAGAGTCTTCATTGGGTTGAAGAGTTGCACATTATTGAGGTATGACAATGTATGAGGCATTTGACCCAAGAGGATTAGGACACTTGCAAAGATGAGTTGCAATGGTCTAGAGTGAACTATATTGAGTGTCCATCCACAACTTGGTACTGTTCAGAGAGATGACATAGGTTCAATTGCAATGTGTGTATGCACAGAGTGTTTTGTGACTATGATGATGGACTTGGGAATAATTTCATTGGATGTTCGTGACTTGGGTAAGCAGGATGCTTGCCTTAGAGTATTGCATGGTTCTTATATAGTGGGAACAATCGACACATGACAAGGGCACATGATTTGTTTGTAATATTCATAGTGTCTGACTCAGGTATGTTCAAGGATATTGGTATGAGGACCAGGAATGTATTACAGGGATCTAGAGTAGTGATATTCCAGATGGATTCAATGGATGTGTTGTGAGTGGCAAATGTGTTATGGGTGCCAACAGTGTGTTCTCATCCTCAACGATTGAGGAGTAGGGCTATGCAGTGTTGTTCTGGGATAAACATGTGTTATTGGATGCCCAAAGGATATAGCCCAGGCATAACAATGGCCCTGGATTTAGAAAGGGAAAAGTATATAGGTTAAGGGACCAACCTATGTGTTGTGACCAACATGAGTAGAGAGACAGATGAGGAGGAGCAGGTAATTCCACCAGTGGTGAGGCAAGTGGCCCTACCAACAACATAGGTATTGAGGGAGTAGGTAGCTCCACCAGTGGTACAGACTCAGAGGGAGCTAGAGTTCATAGGGAGTCAACCCTCATGATCTAGTGGGGAGGAGAAAACTCCCAAGACTATGCAAAGGAAAGTGGACATAAAGTAGGTATATCTTGAGGTTGTGTGGATTCAGAGGGAGTTTGAATTCAGAGGGATTCAGGAGGCTCAGAGGGAGAGTCATCCATTCGTAGGGATTCTGAATTTAGAGGGAGTCGGGAGGCTTAGAGGGAGAGTTTGACATTCAGAGGGAGTCAACCTTCAAGTCCATATTGGAGAGAGGCATCTTCCAAGACTTTCAAGAGGGTGTCATGGGTTGAGATGGAAAGGTAGGATTCTTAGGAGTGGGAGGTTTCTAGGAACATGGTTTCTTCCAAGGAGGGATCATGCTAGGCAACAAGATTTGTTTCAGTGAAAGAGGATGCAACTAGTTAGGAAGACTGAAGAGAAATATTTTCTTTCGTGACAGAGGGGGAAACCAATCAGGCGGATTGGTGGGCAAATGTCGTAGTGGATCTAGTGTGGGAGACAGAGCTACTCCCAGGATGGGAGAAAAATCTACTTCCAGGTGATTGTGGAGTGTGGTGAGAATGCTTCCCTCGCTAAGAGGGAATGCTGATTTTTGTAGCTTCAGGCAAGTATTCTCACGTTCCCTAGATGTTGGGCATGTGGGAATCGTCATGGGAACCACATTACACTCTTCGTTTGGATAAAACCGTCATTGGAATGAAGTTGGGGCTCCATCGGTTTGGTGGTGGGATTTGTGGGTTTTTGTTGGGGCTTCACACCCACAAGAAAAGTCTAATTTGATGTTGACTTGTGGAGGGGCTTCTATGGTGACCCCTAAGACTTGTATATAAAGGAGAAAGGTCATTGTGACATTTCATATGGAGTAGAGTGTGTGGAGACATGATGGATTTGGCATAAGTGAGTCTACACTTCTGCCAAGAATCTTGGTGATTTCAACAAGGAAATGTTCGTAATTCTGACAAATCTAACCTAAGAGAGAAGAAACTGCAGAAGGAAGAAATTGTACGAGTGGAGTGAATCATACCTAAGTATTTGTATAGTTTGTGTACATGTACGCAGGTCGTAGTGGGCACAATCGCGTATGTACGTGGGTTGCAGTGGGAAAAATCGCGAATGTACATGTGTTGCAATGGGCACAATCACATATGTATGCAGGTTGTAGTAGGCACAATCGCCTATATGCGAGTTGCAATGAGGAAAAGTCGTGTATAAACGTGGGTTGTAGTAAAGAGAATCACTTACATATCTACAAGGTTTATGGGCGGGAGTAGGTCCATATAGGCTGACGTTAGTAGCAGTATAGGTGATGTCAATAGGTCGTATAGGTGGCCTGCAACATATTTGTGGGTAGAGGAAATTTCCAAGGATTTACTGAGGTTTAGTTTTTTGATTTTTTCTGTTATTTGAGGACAGGGCTGTCCTCATATTTTGGTGAAATTGTATTGGTTGGGATGGCTGGTTTTTCCCTCGGAATTTCTAAAATTGAAAAAGTTGAAAAAAAATTGTGTCTCATGTGTATTGATGATTCATCTATGTTCTTGTTGTTTTTGCTGCACATATTTTCAGTCAATAACTTTCAGTGTAAAATTGTTCAATGGTAATAGCTAGGGTTTATTGTTAGTTCACTAGGAAACAATTTTCAAATCTTAAAATTAGTCACATAGAGTTGCATGTGAAGATTGACAAATTATTGATTAATCATAAAATCCTTAGTGGGAATGACATTTTTTGTCGGTTAGACATTATCCCCACATATTTAAATTAAATGTGCACATACATATGTTTAAATATATTTTTGTTGTGAAGACTACCCAATGGGTTGTTATGAATACCCTCTGATGGTCTTTTTATCAACATTGACCTACTAAGATGAGTCCCTTATGATTTGATATCTCCACTCACTTGTTAATACATGTTGATGTCAGGTTCCTCCTGATATATCAAACCCATTTGCAATTCAAATTCATTTCCCTCCTATATATCAAACCCATTTTTATGTAGTAGCATCCTTGGCTCCAAGAAATATTGCATACAACCAATGCTCTTTTCAATTTTTGTTTTTTTGAAATTTCCTAGTTTCAATTCACATTTTCTTGATTTCAACGGTGATAGAGGTCCAATTTTTATCCATTTTGGAACCTCAATTTTTTGGGTTCGGTGATGAAAATTGGATATTCCATAGAGGAAATATTCCTTTACATTTCCACAAATTTTGATTAAGGAATATCAACTCTAAGGGTTATAGACAAGCCCTAAACTGAACATGGTAAAAATATCATGTGTTTTGATTTCAACAATGATAGGGTCTAGTTTTTATCCATTCCACAACTTTAAATTTATGATTTCGGACGTGGAATTTGGATATGTCGTAGAGGACATATTACTCTACCTCTCCACAAATTTTCATCAAGAAATATTGAGTTTAAGGGTTGCAAAAAATCCTTAAACCAAGCTTGACAAAAATGTCATATTTCATTCCATGTGTTCATTTTTTTCCAATTTTTCTTTGACTTTTCAAATTATGAAGCTTGGGTTACATTTGAAATTGAGAGAGATCATTATTAGATGCATGAAAGTAGGAGTAATTAAAGAAATTCTTGGGTTAACCCCAAGAAAACTGAACAATTGTGGCCATTACTAATCCACATAGTTTAAATGTTTGGACTTTCATGTAGTTAGGGATTTCCGGGCATTGGATGAGAGACCACCTATGTATTCTTTAATAAGATATGATCCCTGAGGGATAAGGAGAGAGAGGCATTGCCTTTGTGGAATGTCTATGGTTTCAACCCTATCAAATAATAAAGGTATTTGATTTTTCCCCTTGAATGTGTATGGTATGTTATGTTTTGTGAATTTAACTAGTAGAGGAAATTTCAAGGTATAATCATAGGGAAGAAGAGAATAATGGGTAGAATTTCTTTTCTTTGGTGTTGCAACATGTATTTTTGAGACAAGGGAATTGGAATTTTGTTATTGAGAATACTTTCCATTATTAGTATAGTAGGTAGAGGAATAGGATCCATGAATAAAGAGTTCAAAGAATTGAGAAGAGTAATAGATAATTGGAAACTAGACGTACTGGGGACGCATAAGACCAATCAATACAAGAACCATAGTGAGAAGACAAATGGAATAATGACGATGAGACAAACTCTAGTATCAATTGCTTAGGTTTTTGAAAGAGGAAAGGCGTGCTTGAATAGAGGTTCCAAGTTATGATGAAAGTAGAGACCTTGGTGGATTGGTTGGGAAAAATGCAGAATTACATTGAGTATGAGAAGGTAGCTCCACATGATTGATGCCAACAAAGAATAAAAAGGATAATCAACATGTCTAACAGTTGTTGAACAAAGGTTTGATAAGGGAGAGTTTGATTCCATGTGCAGTATCAACTATACTAGCACCAAAGAATAAATGAGAATGGAGAATGTGTATGGATTGCATAGCAATTAAAAAAATCACCTTCAAATAAAAATTTCTATTTCTAAATATGGAGGACTTGATGGTATGTTTGGGTGGAGTGCATATTGCATTAAAATTTGTTTTGAAGAGTGGTTGTCACCAAATCAGAATTTGGGAAGGTGACAAATGAAAGACAAAGGAAGGTTTGCATGAATGGATAGTTATGCCATTTGGGTTGAAAAATGATCCCACAAATTTCATGAGATTCATGAATGAAGTGATGAAGCCATTATTTGGAATATTTGTGGTTGTTTCTCTTGATGATATACTCATCCTCAACAAGAAAAAACGAGAGTGTTGAATGCTTTTGCAACAAGTTTTGGAATAGCTAGTAAACGCTAGATGTTAATTTATAGAAATGAGTGTTCATGCCAAAGGTGTTAGTGTACCTAAAATTTGTTATATCTCAAGATGAATTGAAGATTCTCTAGAGAAGGTGAAGGTTATTTTGGAGTGGCCAAATACAAGGAGCACTTTTGAGGTAAGAAACATTCATGTTTTGGCAAGTTTTTATTAGAAATTCATTAAAATATTTAGTGGGATATATGTACACCACTAATTAGATGCATAAGGAAAGGAGGTTGTTGTTGGAAAACTATATCCCAAAATACTTTCAAAATATTGAAGAGGAAGGTAACTGAGTGATTGGTGTTAGCACTGTCAGATTTCAAAAAGGTGTTTTAGGTATATTGTGATGCAAGTGGGACAACACAACGACCTATGTTGAATCAATAAGGAAATTCCATTGCATTGTTTCCGCAACAAAGTTAAATGAAGAAAAGAAGTATTCCACCTATAACATGAAATTTACGCAATAATTCAAGTTTTGAATAAATGGACTGACATTACTTGTTACCCGAGGAATTTATTTTGTTGAACGATCATTAAGTATTACAATTTATTAATACTCAAGTGAAGTTGAAGCAAAGACACATAAAATGGGTAGATTTCTTGCAGTATTAGTCATTTGTGTTGAAGCACATATCAAGAATATCTAATAGAGTTGTAGATGCTATGAGCATGAAGACTTCTTTATTAACTACCATGTAGGTGGAGATGATATGATTGGAATATGAAGGAGTTGTATGAATAATATACCAATTTTGTAGTAGCATGGATGGCTTGCAAAGGGCCTTGGAGTGGAGAAAAGAAACCACATTTGGATTGAACATGCACTAATTGATTTTAACTATCAATCAATATTGATAATTTACCACAACCTTTTAACCCTCCACCGAGTAACCTTGGTAGCTTTCTAACCCTCCACCCTCATATTCCACCATAGGAACCATGTGCATGCTCCAAAACCATTACCTAGGGCCTAAATGGAATATTTGAGCTGCAAGTGTCACATGGTAGCCACTACAAGGTTCAACACATAAAATATTTTTTTGGGCTTTGGATGTGGTTCAGGGTTAGGGGTTAGGAGTTATAGATTGATGGGTTAGGGGGTTTATGGGTTAAGGGGATTATATATAACTACATAACACATATTATATACAAATACAAATATAAATTATATTACAAACAAATAAAAAATAAAGAAAAA